>VZTH01007678.1:0-18045 GCA_013397815.1 Aleadryas rufinucha
CATCAGCTTGTTGAGATTCTCCTAGAGGAACCAGTTAGCAGTGTGAGTTTCCTGTATCCAGTGTATGATGCACCAAGACTAGATAATGATTTTACAGCTTCTCAAGTTGGGTTTTGGAGCAGTTAGATAAAGCCACAAAACCGCAAAGTTTCTTCCATTTGAAGATACTGAGCACCATTTTTAGACTGAAATCCTACTATGCTGCTATTGGTTGAGTAAAAACTAATATATAATTTCAGACATTTTCACATAGAGTAAATGACTTAGATTTTTCACATTCTGCCTTCAGAAGTCAATCTACTTAAGTTTTAAAAAATGAGGATTTACTCTAATGAGATATTTATCTCATTGGAAATTATTTTCAACTCCTCAACAGAAATGCAGGAATACTAATATTACCATTCTAGTGTGACCCAAAGATACAAAAACATGAAGATCTGAATGATATCAGCTAATAAAAAAAAAAATAGGAAAGAAAACTACCACAAATGATTAGATTTCCATGGTTTTGAAGACTGAATGCTCATTTTTGGACATATTTGCAGTGTTAAATTTGACCCTGGAAAACCTGATGTGGAATTTCCAAAAAAATTTACCCCTTTTACTGTAATTTAAAATAGCTCTTTCAAAATTAATATTAGCTGACCCCCTTTCATCAAATTTCAGAAATAACAGATGCAGTACTATACCCGGAAAAGAGCTGAGACAGTCTGGAAGGAAGAACCCTTCTTCTTGCCTCCCTTCTTGCCACCCCCAGCTTCTGTGAATTGAATTGAGGAAAACAAAAAGGTTTAAAATTAACATGAAACAACTTTAAATGTTTAGTGTTTATGGCTTTAATTCTGTGACTGTCCCACATTGAAAATAAAACGTTCACAAAACTGACCTGCATCTGCTCCACCATAGTTGGCAAAGAGTAAAGCCAGGGTCTTCACAGATGATTTCTGGTACAGCCCAATGACAGTTTCATTCAGAGGGTCCTTGTTCTTCTCCAGCCAGCCAGAGATGTTGTAGTCCACTGTTCCAGCATAGTGCACCAGGGAGAAGTGGGCCTCTGCCTTGCCTTTGGCAGGCTTGGGCTTCTGGAAGTTGCTGGACTTGCCCAGGTGCTGGTCATAGAGCTTGTTCTTGAAAGAGGTGTCAGTTGCCTTGGGGAACATGCACTCCTCTTCCAGGATGGAGAAGATGCCCATGGGCTGAAAGAGATTATCACAGACAAAAGGGAGAAATAGATTAGAAAGGACACATCTCTTGGTTGGAAAGTTGCTGGAGTCAGAAAAGGAAGCTGTTCCCATACTGACTTCAAGTCAGAGAAAATCAACTAAAGCTCAACTTTTTTCAGTATTGCTGTTTCATTCAAAATTGTAGGAATGCCTTTGCTGATGAAATTATTGTAGATATGAAAATGTGAAATACTGTCCTCTCCATAAAATTGGTTTACTGATAAGTACTTCGAGAACATGGCCACATTTTTCACTTCATTTTGTAATCTGGCAATGAATTCTCTCACCAAAGTCCTGATACCTGAGTATGATCTCCAAAAACACTTCTACCCTCTTGCCACTTTCACAGGGTATAGATTTGAAGAAACTAAAATATTCTCACATGCTTCTTAATTGTTTCTCTTGGCAATATGGAAGACCTAATATATAATAGACTTGAACAGGAAGGATACCTTCTCAATGAGCTCAATGCAGGCAGCCAGGTCCATCCCAAAGTCAATGAATGTCCATTCAATTCCCTCCTTCTTGTACTCCTCCTGCTCCAGCACGAACATGTGGTGGTTGAAGAACTGTTGCAGTTTCTCATTGGTGAAGTTGATGCACAGCTGCTCAAAGCTGTTGAACTATCAGACATAGAACACTTTCATGGATCAGTGATAATACCAAGGTGTTTTCTTGTGCAATCCTAATTCACTATGATTTATACTTTAAATACAAGTCCTCCTCCTGTGTAGTTTTCCTTTGTTATCTCTCTAGGATAGGCTTTGTACTTAGAAAAGAGACATTTCTAATTTAGAGCAAATAGAAGATTAGTTTTCTATGCTATTATTTTTTCAGGATTATAAACATGATTCCAAAAACCCTACGAATAAGTGTAGGGAGATACTCACTTCTATTAAACATATCTCAAAATTCTCAATTTTTGTTCTACAAAAGTGCTAGGAATACTGTGCTCCTTACATCAAAGATCTCAAAGCCAGCAATGTCCAGGACACCAATGAAGTACTGCCTGGGCTGCTTCGTATCCAGTTGTTGGTTGATGCGAACAACCATCCACAGGAACATCTTCTCATAGACAGCCTTTGCCAGGGCACCCACAGAATTGTTCACCTAAAGCATAGAGAAAGCTTTGGAGGTTACTATATACAGCAGAGAAGAATCAATGGGAACCACCACTGCATGCTCCACGTTACCATATTTTTTCTACCTGCTGCACAGTTTGGCCCTTGGTCACGTATTCATTCCCCACCTTGACTCGGGGGTAGCAGAGGGCCTTGAGCAGGTCTGCTGAGTTCAGACCCATCAGGTAGGCAGCCTTGTCAGCAACTAAATGCCAGAAAAGACAGAACAGTAGATACTAAAAAATTCCTAAAATTCGGTGCTTGACAGAATGTCCCAAAAGTGCTCTCCACAGGGTTGCACAACAGTATCTATCAAAGCTACAAAGCTAATTTCTCCCTTGTGTTCAGGACTCAGAGTATATAACTCTGTCTGAACTTCAGTTTCTGCAAACATTCTTCAAGAGAGCTCATTGCCTTTATCCTTTTTCAGGCATCAGTATGGAACTTCACACTTACTTTCTAGTCATATAGCAGGAGGATTTATCACTCAGAAAGATGGAGGTAGGGACTGTCCTTCCTGCTGTGACAGAGATTAATAAAGGACACATCTCACATCAGAGCTCCCTCCAATAGGTGAGGGTGAAAAGGAGCACAGCCTTCTGTCCTGTTAGGGCTGAACCATTCACTACTCCATACGACAGCAGAGGTTGCAAGGTGTATTTCAACTTAAGTATGATTAGCAATATTACAGCAATTGACATGCAAGTCTCCTGGCTTCCTGTCAGTGTACACTGGATCTCTTATCTATGAAGTACTCACAAAGGAAAAGTACAGGTATCATTAAATGAGATAAATGCCTCAACTGTCATCTAGTCATGGAGCAACTACTCTTATTCTTAATTTATGTATTTAAAGCCTGAAATCTGGGTAAGTCCTTATGCAATAAAGACTATCTCTTTTGGAAAGTTTGCTGACTCTGCTGATACCTTCAGTGCCATCTGGCTCTGCCTGCTCCTCACGCTGTTTCTGCTTGAACTTCAGGTTCCCGTAGTGCATGACAGCCCCTGTCAGCTTGTAGATGGCTGTTTTCTCATCAGCACTGAAGCCCAGGATGTCAATGGCACTCTGGCAACAGAAACATAAATGTATATATACTAGGGCTCAAATCCACCAGATGATCATTTGGTAAAGTTACTCACATCTGTAGCCATCAGCTCCTCCTGATCATCAATGCTGGGGACAGTGATCTCACCTTGGCTCACAAAGTGGAAATCATATGGGTTGGTAGTAATGAGAAGCATGTCTGAAAGCAATAGAAGGAGATAAACAAGCTCATTTTAGTTTCCAGATAACACAATGAACTATAGCTCAGTGATCTTCCTTCCAAAAAAGTTAATTATCTTTCCTACCAATTAGCTCTGGCTTCTTGTTGGACATGATCTGATAAAAGATGTGGTAGCTTCTTTCTGCCTTGAGCTGGAAAGTGACTCTGGACTTCTCCAGCAGATCTGGCAAGGATGGTAGGATAGAGTCAAGCACAAGAAGTGGGGAAGGCTGGAGGGAAGGGGATCAGGCCAGAAGGGTGTCTTACATGTTTCAATGTCAGCAGAAGCCAGTTTGCCTGTGGCCCCAAAGTGGATTCTGATGAATTTACCCTGAAAGCAGCAGGAAAGTCAATTGGCACCTCTTTTACCAGTCTGGACAGCAAGAACATTCAAATTGGTGTTGACAGTTGCCCCAAGTAACAACTCACAAAGCGTGAGGAGTTGTCGTTCCTCACGGTCTTGGCATTTCCAAAGGCCTCCAGCAGTGGGTTGGCGCTGATGATTTGATCCTCAAGCGTTCCCTGCAGGCAGAGAATTATTGCCAGTTATCCTTTGCCAAAAATCCTGACAGGAACAGAAGAAAGCACTGATCCCAACATATGTCTACTAATTTACCTGCATTTTGCCTGATGCATGTTCCTCCTTCTTCTTGTCCCCACTGGCTGCAATTGTTGCAAAGTACTGGATGACACGCTTGGTGTTCACAGTCTTCCCGGCACCGGATTCTCCGCTGTCAAAGCCAAGGGAGAAGCAGAGGGTGCGTGGTCAGGCAGGAGGTGCCCTGGCAGCGGGCAGCCCCACAGGGACCCGCACAGGGGGTGTACGTACGTGATCAGGATGGACTGGTTCTCCCGATCTGTGAAAAGACAGAGATAAGAAACCTTTTCCTAGTGCTTATGAATAACAAAGAATTCGAGAACTAGGAGAAAAATAACTGAAGTTTCCAGAGGATCCAGGAAAAGGAAATAGCAAAAAGTGCCCAGGGAATTCTAGGGGGTACTTTTGATGCTCCCAGCAGTACTTCAGCTATTAGCAACTGGTTCTATAAAGTAATCACTTCAAAGAAACTTCAGTAGGCTTATGCCTTTCCTAACCTTGTCTTTTCACCAAGCTACTTATTTCTCTCTTAATAGGCAAGTACAGGTAGTGAAAGTATTGAGGTCATAATTTTTTTGTATGTAAATTCTTCTGAAACGAAAAGTTTCTCGAATAATCTTACGGAAATTTGGAGGCATCATTAATTGCAGAAACATCTGACCAACCTCTTTCACTCTTTTTCACCTCTATTTTTTTAATCACTGTATATACGGAAATGATGCATTCTTGAGATTATACATCAACAACATTCATTTTTTAATTTTCTATCTTGAATGCATTTCCCAGTGTCTAAGAAAAGAACAGGAGAAGAAGTTCTAAAATACTGCACATCTTTTATTTCAATGCATATATAAGGAAGAGAAAATAAGAGGTGAAAGGAAGAGGAAAAAGCAGAAAGAAAATGTTTGAAGTCGCTCAATTTAAATACTAAAAGCTTTATTTTTTCCTTGATATTGTTTTATGAAATTTACTTTTTACTATACAGTGCAATTGATTTATAGTTGCAGCCACAGACCAGTGTAAGAGTTCAGAGATCATTAAAGACTGTATGTAATTTAGATCACATGGCCACCATCTACACAATGAAATCCATTTGCATAATAAGTGCCTCAAGTGAGGCTTAGGTACCTGTTTAAGGTAGAGATCTCTGTTTCATTTGTTAGCACTGATGCTTGAAAATTTAAATAGATATTATGCACATCATTTATAGGGTATGTGTCATATAACTGTACTCTGTACTCTCTGTCTGAGACTAATTTAGTGATTAAGATACATAAATCTATCCATATATGTAAGAATCCATTACAGGCATAAGTTCTACACCACAAAATAGGTGGTTTCTTTCCAGTAAATTTACTCCCTCTAGGTTATGTCCAGGTCTTCAGTGATTCTAATGGAAACACAGACACTCAGCTCATACAGACCATTAGAGTTAAGTGCATTAATCTACCACTGGTTTCACACACACGATTTTTTTAAAGTATGGCAAGATATTTCCATAGAATACTCTACATTTCCCCCTACAGACAGATGATTTCAAGAGCAGCTCAAAGGAAATGAAGCACTCACCAGTCAACATGGACTGATAGGCGTTGTCAGAGATGGAGAAGATGTGTGGAGGGGCCTCCTGGCGCTTCTTGCCTCGGTAGGCCAACACCACCTCCGGGTTGTACACCGGCAGCCACTTGTAGGGGTTGANGCCAATGAAAGCCCGTCAGCAGAGGTGTCTTGTGGAGAAAAAAAGTTATGGGTCATCAAGAAGAATAATACAGTCTGTACCAAAGAGAAAGCTCCTTGCTCTTTAGCTAATAAATTCCTAGTTAGTCTCCAAGATAAGCTCTTAAGAGGAAACCAATTAAGTCCATTTTGATTTGAAGTTAAAAGTACCCTAGTCTGACCCAAGAGTAAGACTTCAACAACACATAGCTCTCGTAACAGCAAATAGAACATCTGAATATTGAATACAATTTGGTAACCCACCTTGAATTCTAACCAGATTTGAGTTTTTCACATAAAAGAATCCACAGTCTTAGAAAAATCACTCTCTGTTCTCATCCTTAATCGTGACCAGTGATTCTTCAAGAGAGTATTTTCTTGCTTAAAGTATTACCTTTTGTATTAAAAATGAAAAATTACTTCATTTTTTAGATCCTCCCTATTTTCAACTATCTAGCCTAAGCAAATTCAGCTAAAATATAAGAGGATTTATGAAGAGAATTCATGCAGCTCTTTAAAAGTCCTGTCCTAGAATACAGATTAGGAATGCATTATTCAGTGTATTACCTTTGGAGAACAGCTTATATCCTGGAATATGGCCAACCCTATAAAATAGGAATGGCAGTTGTTTCTAATTGCTGAACAAAATTCCACAGAATATTGTAGATTGAAAATACAGACATGCATCAAAATTACACTAAAAATTTTTGTTCACATGGGCAGTCCCTCATGGAAATGGTTGTTAGACACAGAAGAAATGAAACAGGATATTGCAAGGACATTGCCCTCTTTCTTCAAGCTCACGAAAAGCGTGCACTTACCTGGAAACCTTCTGCAGAGACAAGCTAGACTTGTCTCTGGGAGATTTTATAGTGTCTCGTCTGCAGATGCTGCAGATGGTCCCCCTTTCTTCGGTCAAAACATTTCTGGCAAACCTTTTTTGGCCAAGCATTGTCTGTCAAACTAAGGGCATAATTGTCACTTGATTTGAATGATATAATTAGAACATTTTTATATCTTACTGACTACGTGAATACATCTATAAATAATTTCTCAAGAGTGTTAAGGAGAGAATCTAGACTACTCAAGGCACTTAGAGAACTTGCATGGTTCTATTGCTGCCTTTCTCAGTGATTTGCTCCTTGACCCATGGTAGTTTCCTTGGTATGTTTATACCACAACTTTTCAGTCATGTAATGGTGATGACAACGCCTATGATGCTTTAGGAACATATGCATTGATAGGAACAGGGAAAGTATGTCAAAAACCAGCAAATAATGTTAGGAGCCACTTTTCAGTGGTATTTTCTAAAAAGCAGGAAGTACAAATCTGTTACAGCTGAGTTTTTTGTATAGGATGCTCTCAATAGCTGAAATGATTTGAAACACAGTGAGTTGGGAGTCTGACCCCAAGTAATGGGAGACTCTGCTTTGATACAGAGCTCTTGAATAGATTCCTGAGCTGACTTTTGAGGAATCAAATGTTGCAAAGTAGTTGTTAAGGTTGCTTAAAGTATCACCATCAAAGGCATTAGCGAAAGAGGGTTCAATATAACTTCGCAAAAGCACAACGAAGTTTGATGGCAAGGTCCGCTCTATTACTTACTAAAAGATCAAGAAAGACTAAGAATTCCTTTAGAATTATTTGCACAACAACTGGGGATGCAAAGGATAAGGGTAAAAAGCATAAGAGAGACCCTTCTGTCGAGTGACGAGGTTCACAGAGGGCCCCTTGACTTCTAAACTCCTGATGGATCCAGGTGCAGCTGGATCCAATCATAATACCAAACCTGGTCAACAGTTTGCGTCTAAAGGATTTTAGCAGGACTTAATCATTGACTAATTTGGCATTCATAAAGTGATTCAAAAGGATTTACTGTAATTGCAACAGCGACTTATAGATCCCAGATGGCACCATTAAAACTATGCCTGCTGTGGAGTGCTTAAATGAATTCACACATGCACGCACATAGACACAAAGGTGTGTATATAAATATTCAAGGGTTACACCTGTTAAAAGTTCCCTCTGAGTTCAGTGAAATATTCACTTCAAATATCTGGGAATTTCTCAATGGGCAAGAGCTGAACCGCAGGGAGTGGAGGATATTGCTCTAGAACCTGTCATCAGCTTTTGGTGAATTTTCTGAAAATCAGTCCCCCATGTTTCACAAACTTGAGACTTCATGAGTTTTGAGAGGCACACCACTCCAAGGGAGATGCTGGTTGCAGCCTGCTGCAGTCCAGGAGAGCTCAAAGTGCCTCACTAAGGCTTGCTGTTTATAGGTTGCAAGATGTTTGGTTTTAGTCATCCATAAATTTCCATCCTTGCCACAGTACAGGTCAGTAATTACTGGTGCTCCCAAAATTCCAGTAACAATGGTACTGGTGTTACCAAAACGCCAGCAACAATTCTACTTGGCTATGATTTAGGTAGGAAGAGTTCCAGGGCTTTCAGCAAGATTATTCCCTCTCTCATCCTTCACCTTAGCCAGGCAAGAGGAGTCCCTGATACAGGCACTGCTGCTCCCAGCTTAGCCATGCAACGGCTCTTGGTAGAGGCAAGGAGCACTCATTGCACAAACATCAAGGCTTTATGGGAATTCCTGAGATTGTAGAGCAGACCTGAGGAGGAAGGGGGGATGCACTATGACATCAAAATAAAATATATGCTTGTGCATGCATAGGTAATATATGTGTTTGTGCGTATTTAATTTTAAAAGTGATTTCTCAAGAAGCTTTGCTTTCTCACTTCTGACAGTCTTACATTTCTTACTTGAAATTGATGCATACTTGCACCTTTTATTGTCTGCATAAATAACAAGTTCCCTCTGTCAAATCTGAAGTTCCAGGGGTTCCCATATGCCCTCCCCACCTCCAATTCCCCACAAACCAGCATGCAATGCTTGTGCCAGTCATACAAACCTCGGCATACAATTCCAGCTGCTATTCATTCTGATAAAACTTCAGCCTTACAATATCTCAAAAGGCTCATCTTTTCATATTAGCCAATATTAATATTTTCTTTTAATATTTTCCAATTAGGATTAGGAAGAAGAGCTGCCCATTACCAGAGGACTGGTGTGGAAATTTTGAATTCTTATCTAGTGCAATACAGTAATGTGGAGAGCATTTAACATCTGGTTAATAATGCAACCTCCACAAAAAAATTCTTCATATGGGAATAGGAGCCTCCTGCCAAATTTCTCTGTATGTTCAGCTGCTATTCACAAATCCTTTGAGAAAGATGAGTCATTCAGTTCTGAGGAACATATATTGACCATAGCCTTGTTTTCTTGTTTTGGTTAACAACAGACTCATAACGAACAGACTGCACCCAGGAGAGGTGAAAACTGTGAAGCTGAATTCCTTCTAGCTCTTGCCATGTCCCGCACTTAAGTCCAGGACTTAAGTCCTGTGTTAAAATTTCTCCATGCTAACGTTGTTCAGGGAATTCAGGTTCCTCAAGTTTCCTGCTTCAGGCCCTTCACCAAGTGTCTCCTCATTTCTCAGCAGCTGTCCTTTCAGGACAGAAATACCAACTGCAAATAAGAGTGGGCTACCAGACTGCTCACGCAACTCATGTAACACCCACAGGAGACTACAACTACTCTATACAGTATGGGCAGATGTTATTTTGGGTTCTACTACTCATTACCAGTGAGTGCTTGTAGAAATCACTAATTAGGGTGTGAAAGAAAAGCAGCGTCGACTTAGCTGGTTCAAATACAGCTATGGACATAGCTGAAAATAAAGCTGTTTGAGAATTGATCTATAACAACACATGTAATGTAGAATCCTGTGAAGGATTAAAATAGCCCCAAAATTCAGTATGATTGTGTTTATAAAGCACATCTCTCCTGAGCAGTCTCTTCTCTTTCACAGCTGCTGCAAAGTGTGTGCTAAGTGGCAGTTCCTTGAACGCAATTAACTCCAATCTTACAAAGTCTAGAGTGCTAATTCTGTTGCTTATGTCCCCAGCTTTCCACTGGATCCTTCATCCAGTCATCACGTGTTTGCTGCAGCCTGAAGTGCCATCTGGGATCATATTTATCACAAGTTCATCCCTGCAGCTATTCCTCTGTCATTTCTCAGCTTAAGCGTTCTTCCCATAATGACGATGATTTCAGACCCTTACCATCAGGTTAGTAGTCTCGTGGAAGATGTTTTTCCTTCTCAGTCCTCAAAAACAGATGTCCAAAAATCATGGGGAATTCACAGATGAAGTTGTGAAGCTCCTAAACACAGTGAAAGCTCCTACTTAACAATCCATTTGGACAGCACAGGACTGCCAGGTGACTAATGTAATCCCATGGCATTAAGAGGGCTTATGGGGAAATCAAGAGAACTACGGTGCAGCGAGGCTGATGGCTGTACTGGACAAATGAATTCACCACCCCTCCCCCAACTCACTTTTTGAGGGCAGCACCAATAGCTTGTTTTCTTGGTCTTGATCCTTAAATTTTGCAATAAGTAACAATGACACGGGAGAAAGCCGACAGGGCACCAGCCGTTTCGCATGCATTGGTTGGAAGCCCACTGTGTCCCACACTTCCTGGTAATTTTAGCAAATTTTGGAATGGGGATAGAGATGGGTTCTCCCCCTCCAACGAGTCCAAACTTCTCACAGAACAAGTTGCTCTCTGGGCAAGAGACCAAGGCTCTTTACCATGTGCTTCCTCCTTAGAAAACTTTATTTCATTCCCCCCCATTAGCGAAATTATTAAAATATTCTCCATTTCATTTTCTTTGGGACGACTGCTAATTTTCTCTTGTAACTTAACCAATTCTGTTGCAGAGTGAAATATAATTACCATGGACTCTGCTTTCTGATAAAAGAATTCTCTTTATAGCCGGGCAGAGCTTGGGGTGCGGTGGAGGGGGGAGGTGGTTGGCTTTTCTGGGTCCTCCTCCAGGGAGTGAAGCGACTTCATGTTTAGGGAAGTCCACCTCCTTCTGGAGGCTGGAGAGCCCCCGCTTGCTCTTCACCTCCCCCTTCACACAGGCAATTTGCAATTGTAATTCTTTTCCCAGAGGCTCGCTGAACTGGTTCTGCAGGTTTTTTGTCTCTTTTCGGCATTCAGCACATCCTCCACCCTTTGCTGAACTATGAGCTCAGCCTGTAGCCTCCCTTGCAAGGCCTGAGCTAACTCAGACAAGGACGCAGTCACCTCCTCATCTCCTTACTTAGCAAGGTATTTCTCCTTAAGGCCAGCTATTAAGGACACTCCTGTGCGGAAAAATCACGCTATGAAAAGCCGGTGTCCATAAAGAAGACAGAAGAGTTCTGCAACTTTATTCGAATAAAGGGAGAGAGTCCACTGGGGCACAGCCCGCGGGGTTTTCTCTCTCGAGGTTTCGGAGGATGCACCCTCCTTTTATCCTAAACTCTGGGCCGCACGCTGCCCTCTTCCTTTCCTCCTTGGTTGAGGTACCAGGAAGGTGCAGCCTTCCCGAACCGCCTGCTACATATTCCCCTCGAACCTGTCATTTTACCCCAAAGTTCAGAAACTCGGGTTTGCGCCGACCCATTTGTCTGTTTGAGGAGTCAAAGCTGTCTGGGCTCTGTAGCAAACCTGCTGCTTGAAGTTAATAGGGACATTAGGACTCATTTCAAAGACGTTAACACCCATACTCTCACCCATAGAATTATTTGTAAAGACATTAGCACACATCTTCCCTATCACACTTCTTGAAGTTTTGAGTAACTTAAAATCAGGCGGCTTGGAGTTTGCGAAGTTAATGCTTTGAGAAGTGTTTTATGTTGATTGAATGCTTCACTAAACCTTTTGCCTAAGTTTTCTGATTTTCTAAAGTTGCCAGTAAAGTTCTTTTTGTTGTTTTGAGAATATCTTGTCGGTATTTCTCCCGTGTATCTAACTCCGAGTACATGAACAACTTTTTCAAAAAAAGAATATTGTTTCATTATAGATTGCTTAAATTCACTTATATTGGGAAATGAGTATTTAGTATCAGTGTCCTTGTATTCTAGGAAAAGGAAAAAAAGTATTTTTTTCAATACCTTGATTCTGCCTTAAAAACATTTATGGCAATGTGAGACCTAGCTGCTGGAAGATCACTTTCGGATCTAATGTTTTCTCTTGACAGACTGTAATTCATACATAGTGGGATACTGTCCCTCCAAAATAAATGGCAATATTTGAATTCTAGAATCAGGGTACTAACATATAGCACTTTTGAGGTAAAAACCACATCACCATCACCCCAAAACAGCAGAGACTGAGATAGTGACAGTGGCAGATGAAAAAAATCATGTAGATTAGAACTATACTTACAACTCTTCTAGAAAGAGCAGTGATGTAGGAAGGAGTCTGAATGATTTGCTCATTATTTCCTCCCCACTGCCAAAAAAAAAGGGATCTCAAATCCTTGCAGGGTTTTCAGCTTGCAAGTGCTGCTGTTGGTGATGCTGCCATTGTGTTAGGGCCTGCCTAGACAGCTCGGTTTGCTCTGCAGCCTGCCATGGACAGTCTGACAGGGAATGCTCAGCCACTGCTGCAGCAGGTTTTCTGCCGCCCTCTGTGTAAAATGAGAGCTTCCAGGAATGTTAGCAGAGGGCAAGCAGAAATGTCAGAACACTGCTCTGTAGCAGCACTGCTCACCCCCATACTTCTGCTCGGATATGACTGGACACTGAGCCCTGGAGAGGGTAAGAGCACATTTTCCATATTAAAAGATACTTTATCAGTTCAGTGTTGCTCCATTAAGGTTCATGCTTTCAATGTTATGTTGAAACATGCTCAGTGTTATGAGCAGAACATGCTCAGTCCATAATTTGATGTGACATCTGGTTAGGAAATTTGCCTTTAAACTAACATTTCTGATAAATGTGCCTGAAGGAATAGGCTGAGGCAACTGCTGGAAGCAATAAATTATTTCCCAGGAAGAACTACTGAAGACCATAATTAGCAAGACTTAAAAGCTGCAGGTAAAGAATGGACCACCCATTCTTTACCATGCTAAATGTGACCAATAATTTCTGTGTCAAAGTGTGAGCACCTGTGAAGATAAGCTGAATGTCACAGGCTGGCCATGGAGGGGCTGTGATGGCCTTGCTGTCCCTTCTGCTCTAATCAGAAATGAATTTCTGTAGCTCTTAATGCAGGTATGATTTACCTCGACTATATGTCAAAGAAAGTGAATGCACCTGTCCTAGGGGGAACTTCAATTATAAATTTGTTTCCAAGTAGGTTCCCACAGAGTAGTACTCTTGGAAGCCCTCAGAATGAGCTTAAGCTGAACATGAGAGGCAAATAAACTGAATAACTGAACATGAGAGGGAAATAAACCCCATAATCTGGGATTAGAGGATGGGCAGTTCCAAGTGCGCGCCACTCGTGCGCCGCGATTCACACTGCTCCTGTCTCCAAGACGCATCAGCCGAAGAGGTCTGGGCAGGAGATCCCATCCAAGGAGGTGACGCTCGGGATGCCCTTTCAATCCCCTGCCAAAGCAGCTGAGGAGCTCCTATTACAGAACAGGTGAGTGGAGTGGGCAGGCTGGCAGAGAGCTGGGTAGGAAAAGGTAATTGAAGCAGCAAGTAACTATAAAAGCAGGAAGGAAGGGGAGGAAAAGGAAATAATGAAGGAGCGTGGTATTAACTCCTGCAGGAAACCCTATCATAACCAAAAATAAGCTGTCCTTATGAGATCAAAGGTTCATGTAGCCCAGCTTCCTGTCTTTGAAACTGATGCTCAGGAAGGAGCATCAACGTAGAAAGGCATTTCTACAGAACTCTCCTACCTCCAGTAATTTGTATTTATGGAATCCCTGAGCAGAATGCAATGTCTGAGTACTTAACAGCGCATGGTGGAATTTTAACAGATGAATTTCTCCAAGCACTTTTTGAACACATAAAGCATTCTCTGAACATAGGGCATGTTATTGTGATCCTCTGCTGACCAAGGCTAACCCACAGAAAGAGAGATCTCGCTGCTGGTCTGCAGTGGAGCAGGGCCCAGAGCAGGGTCCCCTCCATGGCTCCAGGCTGCCATCCCCTGGCACTGCTCTGGTCAGCTCCTGCCCGGGGAGCTCCCTGTGACTGACAGGAGCCTGATGGGCCCTGGGACCGGCACCCCCTGCTCCCCTCACTGGGAATAACGCTGTCGGCTTCCTGCCAAGGATCCCTGAAGGAACCGCTCTGTCCTCCAGTGTCAGGTGACAAGGCCCAAGTTAAGGAGAAAGCTGGTGGGGCCTGTGCCACCAGAGCCAAGGCCTGAGGGGAAAGGCAGAGCCACCATCCCAGCTGATGTCTGTGGGCTCGGTGTCCTCTGCCCGATCGCCCACACTGACTGTACCTGGCTGGGACGCGGCTTTCCTGAGCTCTCCAGAGGGCCAGGGCAGTCAAGGTGCAGGCAGGGCTGGGTCTCCATAACCATCATGGCAGAGCCACCAGCCTGGCCAGGGCTTCTGCTGCAGCCCTGATACTCCCAGGGCCCCTGAGGGACCTTGATGGCCCTACAGCCTTCCCTAGATGAGTGCTGTGAAAGCACAGCTTGAGCAAAGGGACTTGGATGGCCCCTGCAGCGCTGCTGGACCTCAGAGCAAGCCCTGCCTCTGCCTTCACCCTCACCCAGACAGGGACTCCAGGATGGCAGCTGTAAAATGCTGCAATTTCAGAGCTGCAGCCCAGCCTGTTTTTTCCATTTGTGGGTTAAAAAGAGAGAGAGGGGATGCCCCATCCACCCCAAGGAACTCTGACTGACTGCTGGAAGTACCTGGGCAGCTGCTGTGTTGTCCATGGGACAGCACATCCCAGCAGGGAATGGCCATGGTGCTGGGCTGGCACAGGGCCATTGCACGGGCCCCAAAGGGGAACACTCTGGATTCAGGCTCTGAGCAGGGGCAGCACGCTCGGGCCCCATTCTGATGTTTAACCTTTCAGCTGGCAGTGGAGCTGTGCTACACCAAGTCTCTCTGGGGTAAGAATAGCAGCTGCTGTCTTGGGACACAGCACACGTGTCCAGCTCCTCCAGGGCAGCACGTTGCACTGCGACATAGAAGGCAGCCTACCCGCCCAGGAATGTCTTCAGGCGCTATTAGTGGAAGCAAATCATCCCCACAAACAGGCACGACCCCACACAGGAGTCTTGGCAGAGCAGGGCTATTTTGGGCTTTTGACACTGAGGATGAAAGGAGACACATGATGGGCTGATCCTCCTGGTAGGGGCCTCCTCCAAAGTTCCTTGCAGCCTTGTCCCCTCCTCTAGCAATGGCTCTTGTGAAGGCTGAGGGGCAATCTGGTGTGGCCTTGGAGTGCAGGAGGTGAGGGCAGAGGGAGCTGTGAGTTTGCTGGGGGTGCAGGGCCAGCTCTCAGTGCCATCAGCAGTGTCCAGCTGTGCTTAGGGCAGGTCCTGCCTGAGGGTGTGCACTTGTCTCTGAGTCTCTGAAGTTAATGTTTGTACCAGCCATTACAGCTAACAGGGATACTCACAGATTTTGTGTGCCATCTAGACTCTACCCAGACCCACCTGAAGCTTTGGCAATGCCCTCAGGTAGGACTGCTCCCAAGAGGAGCAGTCAGCTCCTAGGTGGGCTTGGGCAGGCAAAGGCTCATGCCAAGAGGCCCTGGCTGTAGTGATAGACCAATGCACACTGTGAGGCAAGGAGAAAGACTACAGGGGATGAGGAGGGAGGAGCAAGGTTAAGAGTCTGCTCAGGAGCCCTGGGAAAAGTTGCACAGTGTCATGAGAAGGGAGGACAAGTCCGGCATCTCTGCAAGGTGTTGGGTGGCTTTCTTAAAGTCTATGATTGAAAGCTGAGGTCTGCTCCTAAAGAACCATCTCCCATTGCTCTCTGCAGACAACACTGACAGATTCTGCTCATCAGTGCTTGCTAATGACACTGGAATCAGGCTGGACTTCCCAGAAAGAGCTGGTGTGCTGGTGAGGCTGCACTTGGGAGCCAGGTAAGGTGAGAGCCCTTTGGATATTGCTGTCATGGGCGTAACAAACAAATGACAGAGTGGTTGTTTTCAACTTCCCTTCAGTATGAGCATCTATATGGATGCAATGCCTATGGCAGTGACTTCTGCAAGGCAGTGTCAATCCTTATCACTTCCCATCAGCCCAAGGAGCTCCACAGGCAAGCTCTCCCTTGAAAACGTGATCCTGTTGGGCTCAATGCTCCATAGAGCACAAAGCTCAGCTTCTGAGTACCAGCACTTCTACAGTCGACAGCGGCAGATAGTTGTGGACTGACACAAGATTTACACATCGCTGCCTACACTGGCCCCTGCTCCTTTGTCTGCTTCTTGTTTCCTTTCGGTGCCAACTGCATTTCACACCCCAGATGCTGCTAATGTGTTTCTCATTCACACCACACTGGTCTGTGTCAAGGACTTCTGCAAGCTGGATTCAGCTGGGGTGACTGTCAGTGAGAGCTTCAGGGGTAACGAGGCTGACCTTTGGGTCAATGTGGTGAAGAGGTGTGTTGGAGCCATGTGGTGTGTGAGAGCTGGGCGCTAAGGGAGAGTCCTGAGAGTCCTTCCAGCACGTGGCCCCAGGCAGGCTCAGCTGTTTGCCCACTCAAGAGAAACTGGCAGCAGCTGGTGGCAGCAGCTGAGGAAATCTAGGGTGAGGGAGATGGCACAATGTAGGGACACTGTTAGTGTGTTGTCACTGTGCTCTTTGTGACTGAAATTGTCTCTGTTGAGGAGCTGTCAGTCCTTCACAGCGCAGTGCACTGCAGCTTCTGAGGACTCACTCAGAGATTGGTGTTTAGGGTTTGTGAGGGCCAGCATCACAAACAAGAGTAGGGAAAGGAAAAAGGAAAAGGATCACCCTCTCTTGCCTCTCCCATGGGAAAGAAGCTGTACTGAAAGGACAATGGGAGAAGCATTAGGAGGACGTGATGGCAGGAGCTGGACAAGGAGCTGCTGGAGACATGAGAGAGCACAGGCTGCATTTTCAGGAGTCTCCTCAGGAACGGCCAGCCTCTAAGTTTGCGGATCCTCAACCAAGCACTGACACCAGCTTCTCCCTTCTCCCAGACAGGAAAAGAAAGGAAACTTCTTCTGCAATGCAATTGTCCAAGGAAAACAAAACACAAAGAAGGCAGTGGTCATAGCGTATATGCAGAGGAATCTACAGTATTTATTCACTAGACACTGAGGTGGGTACAAAGACTGATGGCAGAAGGAAAGTGACTGAGAGGTTCACATTTTGTGCAGCCCTCAGGTCACTTTGCTGCCTCGTGACATTCTCACTCTTCCTCTTCTATCCTCCTATGGAACTCCCGGCTCTTCGCTCGGAGCTTGTTGACCTGTGACTCTGCAATGTCAGCCCGCTCCTCGGCTTCCTCCAGCTCGTGCTGGATCTTGCGGAACTTGGAGAGGTTGACATTGGACAGCTGCTCCTGGAAGGGAGAAGGAGTGAGTAGTGAGAAGGTTGGGGTTCGGGGTTGTTATTTCTCCTGTGCCTTGGCCTGGGCGAAGTCACAAACCTCCAAACTCCACCCACCACTCATTATACAAAGTCTCACAGTGAGATTGATGAGATCTCCTCAGAGTCCTTCTCACAAATCCCCTTATAATTGAACCAGAAGCCCCACTCTGTGCTGGACTGTTTCGACAGTGAAGCAGCCATGCTCAGACAATCGTAAATTCAGAGGCTATAGGGCTTCCCTCAGTTCATCCCTGACTGCTCCATGCCCAGAAACAGGCAAAGGTTCCTTGTACAATTCTAAAAGCATCACACAAAGTGGTTTGGGAGGGGACTTCCAACACATTCTTGGTCTGCTATAAAAATTCTAAAAGTAAGTTATTTCCAAAATTTCTTAATACACTGTACTACCGATACCATTCATAGGAGTCCTTACAGGTTGCTTTGTTGTTCTAATGTAAAAAATGTTATATGCATTTGCCCTCCTCATTAGTCTTATCATGGGCTCATTGTTTTCATTCTCAAAGGTGAGTCTGATTTATGACCCTTTCAGAGAATTTGAAAAACTCCATTATTGATGAGTGGCATCTTCCAACTTTCTTATATTTGTCTCCTCAATGGCCAGACTACCCTCTGGGAAAGTGGTTCTTGCCAAGCACTCAGAAAGATACTTACAGCCTCCTCAGATTGTCTCTTGTAGGATTTCACTTTCATCTGCAGCTTGT
>VZTH01007680.1:0-75034 GCA_013397815.1 Aleadryas rufinucha
GACATGGTCTCCCCAAGACACTTGAGTATAGGTGAACATGGCAAATGGACCTTTGTCCCTCTCCCTGAAGAACTTGGTTCAGATGTCTTAGCAGCGTGCAATTCTCAGTGGTCTCATAGTCTTCAGGAAAAAGAAAGGAAATTCCCATTTAGCACACTCAGATTGCTTTCTTGCAGCTACAACTGAAAAACTGGTTCCTCGACCCCTGAAAAAGTAGCAGTTTCTGGTTTAGTTTAGATTGTTGAGCTTGTTTGCCTCTTCTAGGTGGCTGATGATCACCAGGTCTTCTGCAGGTCATAGTCCTTGTCTGTCTCTTTGAGGTGAAACTAGGAGGATTTTTACCTGCCTGCTGATTCCCATTGTTGAAAGAGGACACAATTCAACACGGAATAAGTGCACCCTTGTTTTGCGTTCAGTTACTATATACTTAAAACTAGGCCGTCACTTTTCTGCTCATCTTTCTTCTCCTGACGTGGTTTCTAATATGCGAGTGCCTTCTGTGAAATTTCTTTTTCAAGGGGGTATATTCAACTTCAAGTTTGGAAAGCAAACAGCACATACCTCATATTTTGGAAGTAGTATTTGCTTTGCTGCTTGTGCAAGTATTACAAATGTGATAGGCATAGTGAAAGAGTTCTGTCTTAATTGCACTCGGGCTGAGTTCACCACAGTTTTTGACATGTTGGAGGTACATTAGAACAGCAGCACTATCTGACTAGGTTGTCTGCAAAAACATTTCTGACCCTTGACTTATCCTTTTTACTGACACAATTACCAGTAGCACCCTCCACTACCAGTGACGGCAAAGAGGTCTGCATACTTCACCATTTCCAAAGGTATATTTTGGCAAATAGGTAGGTAGATGTATATGTTCCTCCCAACCCAAAATGGATGAGATTAAGAAAAGGCATATAAGAATGATTTTTTGAAGTCAAGTATTTCCACTCAATTTATATAACACCCATCTGTGAGGGTGATCCATTTTACATTTCCTTTCAAGAAACCATTTTCATCTGAACTAAATGTTTCAAGTGACCTGAAATTTATTTATTTTCCATTTTTTTTCACTCCAGGTCTGCCTGGACTGTGTTTTGTTATTGGGGTTTTTTTTGTTTGTTTGTTTTTAAGGGGTGAATAGGGTGTTTCAGGGAAATTTTTCAGTCTGCAAACAGAAAAATCCATTAGTTTCACAGCTGTAGGTGTAAATGTTTTGACTTCTGACTTTAATGCTTCTCTAGTTTATAGACGCATAAATACCAAAAAAAAAGAAAAAGAAAAAGAAAAGAAAAAAAGAAAAAGAAAAAGAAAAAGAAAAAGAAAAAGAAAAAGAAAAAGAAAAAGAAAAAGAAAAAGAAAAAGAAAAAGAAAAAGAAAAAGAAAAAGAAAAAGAAAAAGACAAAAAAAGAAAAAAACCCCAGGCCTCTGGTGAGACTATTTGATTTAAATAAAATATCAGTGTAATTAGCCAACACTAGTATTTCAAGTGAAAGAATCATTCCCGCTCCCCCTTATTATGGACTTGAAGCCCATAAGAAATTGAAGGGACTGATTCTGACAGGAGTTTCTCTGTTTTAACTAATTGCAACTCTGCTGACCTCATTAAAATTAGATCAGATTTATATTCTGGTGGAGAGAAATCAGAATCAGACCAAGAACTCGGAACTTATGTTATTTTTAGCACCAAAATAATCCCTTGCTTTGTAAAGCACAAGAATTGCTACAGGGCCCATAAATATTTTGTGAATCTGGTCAACAGATAGAAGTAGAAAATACTTAGAACATGAAGAAATTCATCTCTCTGTCTATTGACAGTGCCTTATGGAAGAACAAGAGTCTAGGTACAATAAGGCAATAATGAATTTAATGAAAAAGCTACAGACATTCAGGTTGTAAGCTGAGCTGCTGTTGAAAGATAGTGCATATTTTTGCCCGTATAACAGAATTCCTTGGCTGAATGTCTGAGTAGATTTCCATTGATAATAAATATGGAGGAAATTATTTATTGTAAATGGTAATTAGACTTTCCCCAGGCTATGCATCTAGCCAGTAGATATTGAGTAATAACCTAGGCCTTATTTTTGGCATTCTGTCTCCATTAAAAAAAAAAAAAAAGAAAAAAGGATGATAGGAGCTAAACTTTGCTATGTCTTTTGTTTAAAATACAGTAATATCACCATAGGCATAAGTTAATATTTGTGTGTGATTTATGTAATGATATGTATAATGTGGAGTATAAGATCATACCCCAACTTTATCTATGAACTAGAAAAATCACAGTCACAAGAACACACTAGAACAAACTCTCTCAAATTTACCCAGGACTACATTAGGACTACATTAGGATTACATGCAGGCTAACTAAGCAGTCTTTTCAGGATTTCAGCATCAGATTTTAACAAATTTGGAACTGATCCTTGCAGAAAAAAAGAAAAAAAAAATTATACCGTTTATACTTGCAGTCATCACTCACATTCATCTGAGAGTTCTTCTGTTACCTCAAGCAATATGGAGCTATGCTTTTGTTATAAAAGGCTCTCAGTTTCATATACCCTCTTGCCATCAATTTATAGTGCCTAGCACAGTGACAATTGCAANAAAAAGAAAAAGAAAAAGAAAAAGAAAAAGAAAAAGAAAAAGAAAAAGAAAAAGAAAAAGAAAAAGAAAAAGAAAAAGAAAAAGAAAAAGAAAAAGAAAAAGAAAAAGAAAAAGAAAAAGAAAAAGAAAAAGAAAAAGAAAAAGAAAAAGAAAAAGAAAAAGAAAAAGAAAAAGAAAAAGAAAAAGAAAAAGAAAAAGAAAAAGAAAAAGAAAAAGAAAAAGAAAAAGAAAAAGAAAAAGAAAAAGAAAAAGAAAAAGAAAAAGAAAAAGAAAAAGAAAAAGAAAAAGAAAAAGAAAAAGAAAAAGAAAAAGAAAAAGAAAAAGAAAAAGAAAAAGAAAAAGAAAAAGAAAAAGAAAAAGAAAAAGAAAAAGAAAAAGAAAAAGAAAAAGAAAAAGAAAAAGAAAAAGAAAAAGAAAAAGAAAAAGAAAAAGAAAAAGAAAAAGAAAAAGAAAAAGAAAAAGAAAAAGAAAAAGAAAAAGAAAAAGAAAAAGAAAAAGACAAAAAAAGAAAAAAACCCCAGGCCTCTGGTGAGACTATTTGATTTAAATAAAATATCAGTGTAATTAGCCAACACTAGTATTTCAAGTGAAAGAATCATTCCCGCTCCCCCTTATTATGGACTTGAAGCCCATAAGAAATTGAAGGGACTGATTCTGACAGGAGTTTCTCTGTTTTAACTAATTGCAACTCTGCTGACCTCATTAAAATTAGATCAGATTTATATTCTGGTGGAGAGAAATCAGAATCAGACCAAGAACTCGGAACTTATGTTATTTTTAGCACCAAAATAATCCCTTGCTTTGTAAAGCACAAGAATTGCTACAGGGCCCATAAATATTTTGTGAATCTGGTCAACAGATAGAAGTAGAAAATACTTAGAACATGAAGAAATTCATCTCTCTGTCTATTGACAGTGCCTTATGGAAGAACAAGAGTCTAGGTACAATAAGGCAATAATGAATTTAATGAAAAAGCTACAGACATTCAGGTTGTAAGCTGAGCTGCTGTTGAAAGATAGTGCATATTTTTGCCCGTATAACAGAATTCCTTGGCTGAATGTCTGAGTAGATTTCCATTGATAATAAATATGGAGGAAATTATTTATTGTAAATGGTAATTAGACTTTCCCCAGGCTATGCATCTAGCCAGTAGATATTGAGTAATAACCTAGGCCTTATTTTTGGCATTCTGTCTCCATTAAAAAAAAAAAAAAAAAGAAAAAAGGATGATAGGAGCTAAACTTTGCTATGTCTTTTGTTTAAAATACAGTAATATCACCATAGGCATAAGTTAATATTTGTGTGTGATTTTATGTAATGATATGTATAATGTGGAGTATAAGATCATACCCCAACTTTATCTATGAACTAGAAAAATCACAGTCACAAGAACACACTAGAACAAACTCTCTCAAATTTACCCAGGACTACATTAGGACTACATTAGGATTACATGCAGGCTAACTAAGCAGTCTTTTCAGGATTTCAGCATCAGATTTTAACAAATTTGGAACTGATCCTTGCAGAAAAAAAGAAAAAAAAAATTATACCGTTTATACTTGCAGTCATCACTCACATTCATCTGAGAGTTCTTCTGTTACCTCAAGCAATATGGAGCTATGCTTTTGTTATAAAAGGCTCTCAGTTTCATATACCCTCTTGCCATCAATTTATAGTGCCTAGCACAGTGACAATTGCAAGGACCTCAGAAACAATACATTCCTAGCCTATATGTTTTTAATTATATTTTCAAGTTTCATTTGCTGTTGGCAACTTGACGTTATTTTGATTTTGCTGAGATGAAATATATGAGTTTCAAATACAGCTTTGAAATTGATTAGGAATTAATATGGCAGCATTACAGATACATTAGATTTACTGCTTCTTTTGCAGCTCAGTGTGAAGTCCCATACAGAAAACCTATTGTGACCAGATTCAGAATGACTTGAGCAAACTAGCTGATACTGGAGATAAGAGATCAGAGAAAAGGAGTCAAATAGGTAAAAGCAGAAAGGGAGTCTATCGCAGCAAAAAAAAATATACCCACTCCAAAAAAGAAAAAGCCAGGGAGGAATCACAGGAAAGGTGAGACATGGATGGATTATGAAAACAAAGCAAAAAAGCAAAAACCGAACAAACAAATTTTAAAAGCCTCCAAGGCAGTTGGTACATTTAAAATGTTCTCTATACCTCTTAGAAGAACATTAACAAAATTAAATCTGGAATCACCCAGCTGATGCTGAGCACAGCCCAGCCCCATGCTGCAGGCATCAGGCTGTGCGGCTTCTGGGGCAGGACTTCATTTTTGGGAGCAGGTTTCTTGATGACAGCAAATGAGATGGAAGGGCCTGGGAGGAGACAATGTTCTCTGTGGGAAAGCTACACATGTGGCTCCATATGTAACATGTGTTAGATATGTGGCTGCATATTAACCCTTCTCCCTTTCTCCTTCTATAGGAGCCGCATTGAGGGCACAATTTTTGGCGTGTTAAATACACAACTATTACCAATTTTTACATGTAACTTTATCTGCAGAGCAGGACTGCTGGTGAAAAAGGACAACACTGGGTGTATGTGTGTATTATAAACAGTGGCTTTAAATTGCAGTAGTCAGTCTTGTGCTATCTAGTGTCCTCCAGTATGTTTACCCTCAACGTAAGCTACCCAAATATGAATGTGGCAGAGGGTTGCTACCATCTGAGATGCAATATGCTCACATAGTGGTCATGCGAGGAGGTTCAGAGGCGTTCATTGCTCTATTTTAGAAAAGGAGTAGCAGCAGTAACCTTCCCATTGACAGACAGGAAAGAGTCAAACAAAGTCACACTTTCAGTCCATCACTGGGCATTCAGAACTGTACTAAAGTAAAAAAAGAGTGCCCAAGGAAAATATTAATAGTATCCTCCTGAGGGATCCCCAACATCCTTTTTTACATGCTTTCTTCCCTTTTGTAGAATTTGACTCAGCTTGTTTCAGTGGCTACCACTCACATCTCATACTTATTTTATTGGAAGTGTTGTTTGACATCAAGGTTTTCAAACTGAATATTTTCTTCAACTTTATTCATACTTCTCAAATCTCATTTTATATACTCAGATTTCAGCAAAACTCAAATGTCTAATTAAAAATCAGTGTCTCAACTGATTTGGTATCTCATATATTCTCCACAAAATCTGGAAAACAGAGAGAACTTTTCAAACACATGATATCAATTATGGTGTTTATGTCATTTTGACTTTGGTATCAACTGATATAAATACAGAGAATTAAATCCTTCCAGCTTTCTAGATACCTGTATTAAGAACCAGATTCAGATTTTGGACTGACCTGTATCTTTGACGGGGATCTTTCTACTGCACTCAGGAGCCATTTGTATTGTTCTTCAACTTTGTATCATATCAGTGCATCTAGTAAGGTCCACTTTGAAGATGAAAGTAGTGAAAAGAAAAATATTCCACATAGCTGCAGTTTTAGATCTGATCTTGTTCATATTCAAGTCGATGAAAATTCAAGGTGAGCACTTAGCTTACATGAAAGCAAAACTATTTGGTGATGCTGTTCCATTACAAATAAACCAAAGTATCCAGATGTATTTCCAGCTTCAAAAATTAGGAACTTTGCAGAGCAGCTGACACAGAATTTTTAAAGAAGCTTTATATATATTCTCAGTTAACAATGTGTCCCTAAGTATTAAGTAGGATTTATTTTTCAAAGGGCAAAAGAGAAGGTCTGTACCTAGAAGTTTGATTTTTAATATGAATATTTGAATAAACAGTTCCAGGCATACATACTAAGACTTCCTATTGTATTGTAGAACAAGACTTTCAGAAATATTTTCTCAAATACTTAACATGAAGCGTCATATTTACATGGTGTGACCTCACATTGTATTTTTAACATTTATATATGCAAATGGTCATATTTACAAGTGCACATGCCATTCAAAAATTCAAATTAAAGGCAAATAAACGTTTTAGGTTAAGGAGATTAATTTGGTGTGTCTCACGGTTGACACACTTTCTACAGAGGCTAGATCACTGAGACCCAAGTGCTGGGCTGTTATCCGAGAAGACAGATGGCAATTTCCTTTTGATAAGAGTTTGGATTTTTAGGAGCGAGGGAGCCCTGAAGTGACCATTTTTCTTGTGGGGAATGCATCTTTCAGAAGCCAGATAAATCATTCTAAAATAGACAAACATGGGAACCAAGAAACCAATCAATGTGAAATGAACTGTGTTGCAGACCCCTTCAAAAAGTTTAGAAGGTGCTTTTTTGCTTTCATTCTTGCAATACATGGGTACTACTTCAGAAAATTAGAGAATACAGGTAACTCTTTCAGCATTCATTCCTCTTTATTAGTACCAATACAATTTATGATTATTAGAGTTGCCAAATTTAAATTAGATGTTGTTTGTTTAGGGTACATATGCATCACACATGAGGCAAACAGTTTTAGATATTTTAAAGACTACATAAACATAAAAGTAATTCAGACAAAATCAGACAAAACCAAGTAAATCAGACAAAACCAAGATGCCTCTGTTTAACTGAAATCTTGTTCAGTGCATGCCAGCTTCAATAGATCTGGAATATTTCAAACTTGTAAGTTATAAATGTGGACAGTCAGGAACCTACAAGACAGGAGTCTAGGGTCAGTCTGCAAGTACTGACCTGCTGCTAAAGGGGTCAGTCATCTGCATTTGGTAGTTATTTGTATTTAAAGATGTTAAGTATATTTAAATATATTTACTTTTTCTTTTTGTAAACATATAAGACTCAGCCTCAGACATGCTGACAACTTCAGTTTAGTTTATCTTGTAGGATTAGACCCAACGAGCATCCCTTTCTTCCAGTTTCCTCTCCTCTCTTTTTTATCTGTCACTAATAGAGCAGAAATGAAAGTGGCTGGGGTGGTGTCTGCTCACTCTTAGCCTGTGCCCTGATGTGTTCTTCATTATTCATGTCTCCAGTAGTTTGGTCCAAGAGACCTGGGAATGATGTCTGCTCTTTATTTGCTTTGCCATGGCTCTATAAGAAATATACTCTTTTTATTTTGCAAATTGCTATTTTCTTTTTTCAGACTGGTTCAAATTTGACCAGCAGCACCTCGTTTACAAAGATATTGTGAGAAATTTTGTGCATCCTCTTCTATCCATGTCATATCAAGGCTTACATGGGCACTGCGTACTTCCAATCACCTCAGGTTGCGTCGCTTTACATTGAATCAAGTCAGGTCGCATCAGTGATACCACTATCAGTACTTATTTCTGATAGAAAATTCAGCATAGATTTAGACAGCAAATAACTCAACCACAATAAATGCATATAATGAGCAGACTAAGTATCTGTGAGAACCAGATATTTTAAGTGTCTCTGTCAAGTCGGTACTCTCAGATATTTCAATATACTTGTTTCTACACTGTATGTTGTACATAAATTTCTGGTATGTGTGCATATACTAAAATGTGTCTAAGCAGCATATTTGGAACTCTTGCCCTCTACAATCATTTGCAAAGATAGACCTGTGCAGTTTTGAAATAACCAGACATTGTTGGTTGGGTCTGGATATTATAACTACATTGTACACTTTGTAGGTTGATCATATCATAACAGTGTACAAAAACCAAATGCTGACAGATTTAATTCTTTTTCATAATTTGAGATTTGCCTGCTGGGCATGTTTTCAGATAGTTATGCATGATTAGGCTCTATGACAGCCATTTTATTAGACATTTTACCCTGATGTTCATTTACAAAAGTTAAATGTTGTAATTATCCTATTATGTAAACAAAAAAGGAACGAGAGAGGCAGGGGAAGATTAACATTAAAAAAAAAAAAAATCTAACTGATAAGTACAAAACCAGGCAGAATTTCCAAAATATTTGCTCATAGCACCTCTTTGGATGAAATTAACATCTTTTGGTTTATGTTACCTGTGTATTGTCTCTTGACTTTCTTGGGATCTGCATGCTCACAGGATGTTTCAAAATTTGACTTATTTTTACTTAAAAGCCTAGAAATAAATTAAATTGACAGAGCTCAGTCACCCACAACTCTATATAAGTGCTAAGTGGTGATTTTGTTGATTATTATGAATGTTTGTTTGGTACTTATTGCTGTAGTATCTAGGTGCTTTCACAGGATTCAATTGAAGCAGTCTTCCCAGTGTCTTTTTTTTTAAATCCCTTCAAGGACCATGAGATTTTATGTAAGTTCAGGGAGCTATCAACTGATACTAGGTATATAGGCATATTGAAAACAGTTAGGAATGTAAGTATTAATACTATATAAAGAATTTGCCAGAAGAACTAATGGGGACTCTTGGGGAAACCACACTTCTGTCTCAATTCACTCATATTTAGAAACCAAGCATGTGGGTATCTAGATTGGAATGCTCTGTTTCTACGTCATCAAGGTATTGAAAACACGTGAGTATTGCTGTTGCTACCTGTAGTTTCCAGTTACTGTCATGCAGTGGTGTGGTGGGTTAGCAACACCCACCCAGCCACTCACTCACTGCCTCAGTGGGATGGGAGAGGAAGCAAGGTGAGAAAGTTCATGGGTCAAGATAGACTGCTTACCAATCAGCCTTGAGGACAAAACAGATTCAGCTTGGGGATAATTAACTTTAATATAGTGCCAGTTAAGTGAGGAACAAAGACAAATATTAAAACAACTTCTCTCCCCACTCTCCCAGACTTAACTTCACTCCTTCACTGCTGACTTCTCTACCCACGCTCAGTGGGGAGCTGTAGTCAGTCCTTAATAGTTCCTTTCTCTTGCTGCTTTCTCTTCACACTTTTCCCCTGTTCCTGCATGGGCTCTCCACGGATGTCAGTTCTCATCAGGAAATATCCATTTGCCTACTCTAGGGTCCTCTGAGGGCTACAGTGGGGACATCTTCACTACTGTGGAACACCTCCTTTCTCTGACTTTGTTGTTCCCATTGTTTTGTTCACTCCAGGTTTTTTATCCTCCTCCTCTGCAGCTCCTCCACTACCAAAACCTTTCCATCTACACCCAACACAGATGATAATGCTAGTCACAGTAATAAAGAAGGTATCAGAATATCCTCAGGAGCCTGTGCTCAGTATGAAACAGTCTTTTTCCTTGAGGTCCGGTGACTACTACCCAGAATCTGTCTCACGAGCCACTGAGAAAAAAATGGGAATAAATCCCACTATATATTAACCTGTAATTCTCTCATCAGCTAAACACAAAATTCAGATAGATTCTTGTCTAAGAATTCCTACAAAAGCACATGCCATGCTGATAAAAATTTCATTTCTGTGATCAGTTTTAACTCATTATGGATAGAAAAGAAAAATGTCATGTTTTTCTGACTGAGAACCATTGCTGAATTCTTCTCAACTGGTAGAGATACTTGTTTTCACTTGAAAAGCATTGGTTTCAGCAAATACTCTCAGCAGCTAATCTAGTAGTGTGATGCTCCCTACAGAAGAGGTTGTCAGAGAACATGAGAGACTAAGGATCTGCTGGTCCCTAATCAAATGTAATACTTTTCTACACTAATTTCATCTCTAGGAGATATCCATAAATGTGATTTTTTAAGTCTTTCTGAAAAACACTAATACTATTTTGTAAATTGAAGTTATGCCTGAGCTTACTCCACAATAAGTCCTTCCATTCTCCATTGCTGCATTCAGACAGCAGCATGTCTTTACTCAGCCTCCTCCATAAGTGCTTTAGAAAACACACAAGATCTATATACTGGCACTGCATGAAGTGACTTTACCTTTCAAGTTCAGGCCCATTTTTTCATGTGATGCCCTGGCATCCTGAAACATCTTCACTTTTCACTAGTAAAACTGTTTGGTTTTTTCTTTTTATTTGTTGACTGAATGATATTGTAATGAGTAAAACTGGCTCTTTGATTTCCAGACCAGAAGGCTGAAAGTCCAGTAGGACATGCCTTTACAGAGAAAAGTAAAATTACTGTGTAGGTTATCAAATCTGATCTTGTATTCAATGATAGATGAATGCTTGATCAGTTTCTCACAGCAAGTTCAATGAAATACTAAGTTAGTTTTCAAAATAAAGAGGAAGATTGTATTCTTCCGAAAGAAAAAAGTGTTTGTGGCTCTCAAGAAAGCTGCTTGCAGCATTGACTGTAACACACTTTTCTTCAGATTGTTTTTTTTTTGAAGACTATCTCTTAACCATAGAAACTCTCACTTCACATGGCACAGTTTTAGGATCTTTTAAGTAGTGCCTCTTTCATCCACCATAATTTCTCAGATTAGTTTTACTTTTGTGGATTCTGTTTGCTGCACTGGGATGTCTTCTGCTTTTACTGACTTAAAGTAGACAATTTTCATATGCTTTGCCTTTAAAAGATCAGCTCTGGGAATTCAGAAAAATGTACTAAACCTGCTAAGATATTAGAAGACTCTTCCTCATAAGGTTTGCTTCCTTATATAATTGTGTCATTAGCAGAGGCGCCATTGAGAGGGCTGGCCTGTTACTTTAAACAAAGATTACTATTACTGACTGTTATGGCTGGTGTTTTGAGTGGGAGAAGAGATTTGGGCACTGGAATTGACAGCTCCAAATATCTCAGCCTTCCAAATTAAATAATTATTTAAATACAGAAGCAAAATGGGAAGAGCCCTTTGTGGGCTTTTTCACAATATATTTCTCATATTTCCAACATGTATTCTTAGGGATCCAAGCTTCACTGAGAAATTGCATAAACCTCTCAACTTACAGATTTTATTTTTTAAATAAAAGGAAGATCGATGTGTTATCTTGGTGTCCAGACATAATGAAATGAGATGTATTTCTCCATCCCCAGTTTTGCACACAATATAAAAGGGGTCAATTGAATAGAGAGTAACTTGCAGTCAATGGCTCCCCAATGCACTCAAAGAAAAATGCAGCCTCTCCTTTTTAATCAGACTTATGAATAGATAGGGATGGTTTCATATGCACTTCGAAGTCTCTTACCTTGTGATTTGGCCCATTCACTGTATTTTTTCCTGGAACATGGTACTATGAAGGGTACCTATGCATATCACAGCCTCTGCCATGATTTTTAATAAGTAGCTTATCTCTGTGATGCAACTAAAAGCAATCCTGAGTGTCTGCAGGGTTTGTTGTAATTAAATTTTATTGTTGTATTTGAAAATGTATATTTTTTGAAAACTGGTGCTAGAAAAATGGAAAAGAGATTCTAGAAGGTGATAGTCTGATTTTTAGAAAGTTTTAACCCTTTGTAGTTTCCAGGTTCACAAGCTTATTTATGCTGCCCTAGCAGCTGTTCTTACATGCCTCTGAAACCCTGAATACAGCAGCCAGTGTAATTTATTAGCTGATGTTGGGTAACTGTCCAAAGATTATAATTTATACCTGCAGTCAGATGCTGCAGGATCAGAGTTTCAGTAATTTGTGAGTTGCTAATAAGATTGTAGAAGGCCTTTTCTGAAAGTCTTACACTCTTCCTGCTGCCCCTTTCTTCTCCAAGTATTTACAGCTATAAGGGAATTACTTCAAGTCCCAGTACTGCCAATGAAATGCTGTGGAAAAAAAAGGCAGGGTTTACCAGCTTCTGATCAGGACAATAAAGAAATGTCACTGATTTGAGCAGAAAACTGACCAGTTTATGTATGTTGTTCTTGGGCATTACATTGCCATGCTCAGGCACCACCCAAATCACTGAAGAGTGCATCAGCTACCTTTGCACTCACACTTTTGTGCAGTCAGTGGAATTTCTTGTAGTCTTGCATTCAGGGACTGAGTTTTGCCTTGGTCATTGTGCTGGTCTCAGTTCTCTTTGCAGCTCAGCTCATCAGGATTGCTAATCAAGCATGCATTGCAGTTTTCCCCTTTTGTGTTTTATTCCTGCTTGATTTTCTTGCCATGGGATGCTGTGAGAGACACTTTTAGAGATTAATATAACAATTTTTTCCAAATCAAAATATTTCCTCCAAACAATGTCATCTTTTCTGTCTGGAATTGCTACTAATCTTTATTTTGTTATTTACTTTACAATTTCTAGAGGGATTGGATGTGCTCAAGGCACCCCTTTAAGCAACACTTTATATCAAGGTTGCATTTATAAATACTTCATGAGGGGCTAATGAATGATTAATAGATGTTTTAATGTATGACCAATCAATTGTAGATTTTGCAATGTCCAACAGACAAGTAGGTTTCTTATAAGCATAGATTATAACCATATCTGACATCTTCTATTGATGGGCTTCTAAATGTCTATAACATACACACTACTCATATCTGTAACATGCTTAAAACATCTACTAATCACTGATTAATTTTTTATAACCTATTTTGAAGCAGAGCCTGTCTATGGAGTACATCCCTTACTGCTGCTTGTGAGTCTCCATTTCTAGAGGATTGATAATTTACTCATCATCTAAGGACTTAGAAGTCCTACTAATTTCAGCTCAAACATAAAGCTCTTCTCAGTTAGCTCTAGCATTTTCATCTCAGTCTAAGAAAAAATGTCCCTAGACTGTTTTTTCCCCTCAAACTTCTGGCTGCTCTACCCTGCTAATGTGTATTTTGCAGGTTCTGCTATAATGCAATAATTCTTAGGAGGCAAAGCCACTCTAAAATGTATTTTCAGCCTCTTGAACTCAGTTTGATTGCTCTCAAGACAACTGTCCTAGTGATGATGGTTCCCAACTTTTTTTTATACTGTCATCCCTGTATGCTTGGTTCAAAGTTTGTCCTTTGTCAGAAAAGGATAAGAAAATAGAAATGTCACAATAATCCAGTGGAAAATTCATGTCCAAGATGACTTTTGATTCTGACAGAAGAACACGTATTTCGTATGCTTGATGAGCACACAAGTGGATAGGAGTGTTCCTCTGTGGGATTCCCCTAGTCTCCTAAGGTGAAAGCCATGACCATGCTCTATGCTTTCTATGGAGCATTCAGGTAGAATTGACTAAAGCAAGTAGTACAACTTATTTCCTGAAAATTTATGAGTCCTGTAATTATTCATGTTTGAGAAGTAGCATACTGCTTAGTATTGTATTTTGCAAATGAATTTTGAATTTTTAGTTGATATCTACTGACCTTACTTACAAGGCTGAGTAAGGTTGAATATTGTGGTTTATTTAGATATTGAGACCAATTATTTAATGATAAAAACTAAAAGAATTTGTGGATTTTTCTTGGGTTTGGGGTCATCAGTAAAATAGACTCTGTTCTGAATATCCCCAAGTAAACATTCCACTCCCAGTCAAATCAAGTGCTAATCTTTCACTGATTGTTATTTACAGCAATACTGGGCTGCTACACCTGTGGCATTAGCACATTGAGCCTAAAGAAACACATCAAGCATAACTTGATTTAAAAAAAAAGGATAGAGAACATAGGGTTAAAAAAGAGAATTTTATTCTTCCACATTAACATGAAATTTCCTCTTCCTTTTTAAAAACTATTCATTTTCAAAGCCCCAGAAGTAAGAACCTCTCAGAACCTGAGCTCTTGGAGGAGCAGACAATTTTTAATGTGTAATTCAGTGGGTAAAACCCATTAAAATAACATCAACGTTACTGTGCTATCACTTTCATATTATACAGATAGCATTATATGTTTATCATGGGTTTTATAATAATATTTTATTTCTTTTTTTTCAGCTGGTTAATAATCCGCTAGCAAGTCAAGCAGCAGCAGCTGCAGCAGCAGCAGCCATGGGCTCAATAGCAAACTCCCAGGCCTTTGGAAACGCCCTCTCCAGTCTTCAGGGGGTCACAGGCCAACTTGTCACTAATGCACAAGGACAGGTGAGTAGAAGATGGAGCAAACAGTGAATTCTGATGGCAGGCTGATCTCAGGATAAAAATGAGTTCCGCTTGTATGACAGCAATTTAAAAGTGCACATGTTGAAGATAAATAAATATTGATTTGCTAGACAAGGTAAGAAATGGAAAGTCTGAGAAACAGGAGGAAGTTAGGCACTCTTAGAAAGAGTTTTCAAGCTAGAAAAACTTAGGGCTTGTTTTATTTTGTTTCAGCTCTTTAAAAATATCACAGTAGTGCAATATCATGGTATTTTAAAAGTCCAGGAACCCTGTGATTCTTAACAAACATACCAGCTGTCTTCTTCCACTTACATATGCCTAATAACAGACACCTTTACTAAACTGATACTGTGCTTCACTTTTTTGCATTTCTGTGGCATTTCTCTATTACTTCATTTCTTAAAAGGCATTAAATATTTTAAGTAAAGGAAAATAAATTGTAATGAAGTATAGGGGGTGGATTTATCTGGGTGGCTTACACATTTGTTTATTAACTATGTTAAGCAATTTGCAATGAATATGCCAGCCTGTAAATACAAATTTGGGAGATTATTTTGGTTTAAAGAAAATTTTACAAACAGGAACTTGAACTTTGCTTAAGAATTAGTGTGTCTAAGAGAGAGATTGTGCATTACCTACATTTTGGAGCTGTTTATTTGTTCAAACTATTTCAGTTTCAGTCTTAGTATGATGCAGAAAGATGTGCATTTGAATCCATATATATAAAAATAATTCCTTTGATACAGCTTATTTAAGTGGCTTTCAGATTGTGACCACTATCATTCTTTATTGAATTTATTAGGACTAAAATTCACACAATGTCTTGCTTCTCTGCAACAAATCTGTCAATGTAACTGGTAACTGAGTAATTTGAATGTCATTATTCTAAATGCTACAAATCGGGCATACAGTGATATCCACAGTGTTTATGTGGATGTTAGGCCCTGAAAAACATTTATTGAAATGATTCAGTTTGGATGATATGTGAATCTAAAGTTTAGTTTCTACTCTTACTGTTTACTAGTGAGGAGGGAAAAAAAGGAAGAGCAGCTTTTCTCCTGGTAATTTTCTGTTAGTTAATTGGAAAGAGAGTGAGATTTTTTATTTTGGCCCACTGAAAATAAAAGTCAACACTTTATAGGACCCCTCTGGTTTTTTTAACAGGACATATAAACAAAGATGCTTCCTGAGCTTCACTATCACCATCCAAGTTCCAGGAAAAAAAAATGCTGACCTTGTTATATTTACTGGGTGGGTGCAGAATTGTTCCATCACTACCCCGAGGGTTGAACGATGGAGCTTGTCAAAGTGAGGCCTTATCTAATGAATCATCTTATCGCAGGTGCACACCACACATATTAAAGGAGGATTGTATGAACAATGTGCCCTCTACAATAACCTTTCAATGTCTACTTTAACCCTTGTTTCAATCCCTTTTCATCAAAGGATCATTTTATGCAGCCAGCTTTAAATGGAGGCTCTCAAAAGCCTATTAAGATTTCTGGAGGGATGGTGTATTGGTTTGGAAGAAAAGTTGGTTATAATATCTATAACTCATAGTCAGATCAGCTCCAACCTAGAAGCCTGCTTGTTTCTATCTCCTCTATGCTCCAGAAATGGTTCACAGTTGCCACTCATGAGGCACTTGACACCAAAGATGTTCATTGTAAGAGCTGAAGTTATAAATGTAGGCTAATTTTTTTATAGTTTTTCCTTTACATGTTCTCCACAGAAAACAAAATCTATGTGTGACCATTAATTGTATCTTTAAAAAAAATACTACTATGAAGATATCGCTGAATGAGTTTCCCTCAGGCTGAGTCTTGTTTATTTCAGACATAATGTAAAGTCTAATAATTCCACAAGTTGCAGAGAAAGAGAAAAGAAAGGAAGAATTTTTTCAATTTTTGGCTAAAATTACAGCATCTAGCTATCTTCCTAGCTCCTTTAAATAAGGGTTGTCGTTTTATTACTTGTTTTTGTAAATGTTCCTTGGTTTATAATCAGTATTGCAGAACTTGCCACAATACAGATAAATATTGATAGTAAGTTTGTAATATAACAAACAGTTTTATAATATTCGGCATAAACTCATATTACTTAGGGTCCACTTCTCAGGCTGTCTTAAAATAGGACTATTTAGTATAATTTTACTACATTCCATAAATTAAATTACATTCTCTTCAAATTAATAGAATTATAGCACCTAACCAAGAACCAAAAGATGTTTCTTCAAAACTGGGAGCATAAATGAACAGTAATTTGAAATGCTGCATTTCTGAATAATCTGCTTGGTCATTAAAGAGCCAGATTTGCACCATATGTTAAGAATCTGCCCTTTGAAAATTGCCCCTTTCAAGGAATCACAAGCATGATACCCAAAACTCACTCCTGAAAATATAAAGCTAGATGACTTACTAGAATGTTTGTATGTGCAATCTTTGAAATTACACGCTGCTTCTGTTCAGAAATTCAGGGCTTGTAAATGTCCATCTGTCTGGATAAATATATGGTGATCAGTAATCCCTGGAGACATTAAGCTATAGGTCAAATCCAAGATCCTATGGCAAATTTAAGGGAAATGATCCTTTAAATGACATATGGCATGGCCTTAATTCCCAATAGTTTAGGAGTTCTTACAACTGCAGTAACAAAATCATATATATAAACAATCATTTATATAACATATTTGTTATTTATTTAATTATTGAACTCACAGTTATGGCATATTAATTTATTTTTCTTCTTTTGCTTTGGATGACAATATGAACTGTAATACCAGAGCTTCCCAAGACCTAGCCAAGAGATCTAATCCATTGAAATAATATTATTAGATCACCTGATTAATTTGATATAGTACAGGTAGAGGAGTCTAAATCAAATTTTCATTTTCAGAGGCATATTATGAAGAGCTATTGGCCCTTGTAACACTGCTTACATTCTGTTTGCCTTCAGCACTTTCCAGGAAGTGTTTGCAGCACTGGGCTTTCATGTCTTAAATTTAAAGGCCAGGGCAGCAGGTTTGCCAGCTTGCACCCTGTCGGTAGATTTCAAAGAGTGACTGTCTACCTATTCAGCTTCAGCCTGCCCTTACAGGACAATAGTGCCATTGCTGCCCTTGGATTCTCCAGAGGTTTAACAACCCAATATATCTCTTTTTTTCACTGGTTTTGCAAATGAAAGAAAATATCAGGAGTTTTGTGTTGGTTTTACTATGTTTATTAAGTATGTGAAATGTGTGCTTTGGCTGTTGTCATAATATTTGTAAGGAAATGAGCCACAGAAATATGAAAGCAAAGTTGATGAATATGGTTTCTCAATTATCATCAGTTGCATTCATATATGTCTCTTGACTTCAGCAGGATCAAATACATTTTAACTGTGGGTACTGAGCAAGTTTAGTTTCTCTTTTGGAAAGATGGGAGTTGTCTAACAGGAGAAAAATACTACTTAATTCAGCAATTGCAAAATAACATTTTGCCATAAAAAAAAGGGGTAGCCTGATAAGGGTTGGCATAATGAACTGCCTTATGGATAAAGAGGGCAATAGTCTGTTTCCTGGGAGATTAAAAGGAAAATCTAAGTATGTATGGTGTAATTGTATTGTCCACACTTTAATTGAACAGTGAATTAATTGGGATTGCTTCATTATAATCTAAGAATGCCCCTGAAGGAACTCAGGCTTCATTGTGCCCATGCCTTGCTCTTTAGATATGAAAACCTTCCGTATAAGAAAGATCTTAAGCACAGGTCCACCCTGGTACTTAACAAAAAAATAACTAATTTTTGAGTGTTGTAGTCCGCAAGTAGCTCAGGAAACTAAATAGAGGCGGAGGCATTGTTGATCCAATTAGGTAATAGGAGTACTTTGGTTCTCATTATTCTGATGAGAGGGTACACATTTGCTCTTTGAGCTTCTTGATGGTAAACGGTGCTAATGAGGCCTGATGGATTCCCTGCTCCTAACAAGCCTCTCAGCAGTGCGAGTGATTACAATGGAGATAGATTTGATGGGATGCGCTCCCTTTTGTAGTGTCTCAGCTGCTGACACTCTGCGACATAATCAGGTCACAGAGCCGGTCACAGCCATCAGCAAAAGCCATAGCTCTATTCCTCATTATTAAAGTGCATTATTCAGTTCCAGGCCTTCACAATACTGCCAAGGGCCTTTTTTTTCTTCTCCTTTTTTTGTTAAGCATCAGTTCTCAAATACAAGAGTTAATAAAATCATCAGCTAAAGAACTAGTAAATTAAAGAAATGGAAATAAAGTGCTCCCTTTCAAATTCATTGAAGGATCACAATTAAATAAGCAGGGAATTTCTCATCACTACACACTGTACAGTACAATGTAATATGTCATGTGCAATAACAACAGGAATAGGATTTTAAAAAATAATATTGTCCTCATTGTGGACTGGCTTAGAAAGTGCTAAAGTATCTTGTACGCTGAAGGAAATTTCTGTCTTCTCAAATATTACATGTATACATGTAGGTACTATTATTTTCACTGTTTTCTATAACTATTTTTTTTTTCTGAAGTGAGAACAGTTATTTGCAAACTAAGTTTATGATTCTAAGCAGAGCAGCTGTCTTGTCTTAGTTTAAGTGGCCAAGGCCACAATCTGTAAAATATACAATAGGCCACAATACTAGGATCTCTTTGTTCCCATAGACAAGGCCATTACCTTCTTTTGGAAAGTGAGGTAATTATAAAATGGTGTGGGAAAAGGTGTTTGTAGCATTTTCTTTCTGTTCTGATGATGTTCAGTTGGCGCTATGCCCATTCCAAAAGAAAATACTCTTTTAAAATCTAAGGCAGATTTTAATGCAGTTTAGTTAAACAGGTGAGAAAAAAATAGTGGAAAGCCTGAATTTATTAGTTAGTTAGTTACTTAGTTAGTTATTAACTTTTTTTTCAATTTTTTTTAGATAAATAGAAATAAGATATTCTAATACTGAAATGTATACCTTTACAGGGATTTAAACCATTTCTGTTAAATCCCTGTAGTATGTATTAAATGACAATAGTATAATTTTGTGCATAGATAAAACCAAAAGGACTAACACTTTGGGGGAGGAGGGATGGGGGTGTTGGTGTTGGGGGTTTTTTGTTTGTTTTTTGGGGGGTTTGGGGGACTTTTTTGCTGTTGGCCTTGCTCAACTCCACAATTTTTCCTCTTTTTTCTTTCTGGCAGAGTATGCTATGGTTAGCAAATGAGTATGTATACATAAAGTTGCTTGTAAGTATTTCAATTTTCTAGAACCACAGATGTAAAACTTTTATATCCGCAGATTAGACTTCAGAGTTAATATTGTGGAATTAGCAGTCATCTCCAAGAAATGTGTAGAGACTGCTATGTGGCCTAGTTTTCTTTTTAACACTAGCCAAGAAAATTGGTGGCTACCACTGGGAATGCAAGTTGTGACTCCTCATACACTTAAAAGGAGGATGTTGATTGTTTGTTGGGGTTTTTTTGTTGCTTGCAGTTTTTTAGTTCTTCCAGAAGTTCTAGGAGGCTCAAAATCCTGTAGTCTGTAAGACTCTTAGAGTCCTTCTGAATATGTGCAATTCATACTGTTCTTCAGGTATTCAGTGTCCATTAGCCTTATCTCTTAACTTTATTTCTCTTTCTTGTTATCATTTCTATATCTCTTTCAGCTATGCAGCTTTAATACACGGTAACCACTAATATTTTAGCCCTCACAACAGCTAAATGCTCACAAAATTCTTAACAAAAATTGTTTAAGTAGTGACTCCTAACGACATCTTCCTAGGGCTAAGATCTACAGAAATCTGAGTTGGTGGTATCAGAGTGGTACATATTAAAGGATATTTCATTAGAAGCCTGAGAAATTAAAAGAGACACATTTTGAGGGAGAGGCTAGAGGGAGGGATTGTAGCAGTCTAATAATACTAGGGTTTAAGAACATTCCTTGGAAAACCCTTTACCAAGAGAATTTGTTTTGACAGACCTTAATATTAATATATTGAATTTCTGCCGGGTGGAGTCTGACTCTATATTTTCCCCCTCAAAGTTTCACTGTGCTGAATAAGTGCGGTTTTGCCATTTGCAGGAAGAAAAGGGAAAAGAGAAAAGATCAGTTGTAAGGGAAGATTTTTTTTTCCATTGGTTTCCCTCCCCACAGCTATACATGGAGGAGGGTGTTTGTCTAATTACCTCCCATGTGAATTTGAATCAAAAGACAAATATTTATTTTAACATATTTTTGCTGACTTTGTCTTAATTTTGCTGCACTATTTATCTAATATCAGTTTTATCCATAGTGGCATAAATGTAAAAATGCATGGACCAAGCTCTCTGGTCATGCAAATTGGTAGTTTCATGAAGTGGAAATGGACTGAGGCGGAGTGAGTCTAACTTAAACCAAGAACTGACTAGCCTGTTTTGTCTATTTTAGGCAGTGATCACTGAAAGATTGAAAGGATAATTGTGTAATGAAACTTCTATCAGACTTGGAAAGGTTCCACATCTATCCAGAAAAGCCACTGAAATTTCTTTTATCTAACTTGTAACCAATCTTAGTTTTGGTACTAAACTTCACACTTCAGACTGTAGCCTCTTGCCGAGGTTTCTGCCTAAGGTACTTTGTCTCGGACATAGATCTTTTCAGAGGTGCCCAAGTCTTATTTTCAAAAGCAACTTTCATACCTGTAAAAGCCTGAGTTTCCTTCAATCAGAGTTACGAGTCTAAGTGCTTGAAGGCATGTCTATGCTCTGTAACAGAGCGTTGCAAGCAAGTTGCCAGAGACAGTTCGTTTATATGTCTCAGTGCTGTACTAGCACAGATTGCAGAAGCCAAAACTCTCGGTAGTATGTTGTTATGGCTGGACTAATTAATTCTGCTTCTCAACAAGGTGACACAGGATCTAGTTCATTAGTTTTTAGCTCTGGGGTCTTGCTAACACACTGTATTATGTGGAGTAAATATACTTTGAAGAGACCCTTAAAAGCCTGAAGCATTTAGGCACTTTTGAAAATGTTACTATTCTACATTAATTATTTCAAGTCAGGAGTACTGGACATATCTGTCCTTTTGTCATTGCCTTCTTAATTACTTTTGCATGGAGGAGAAAACCAAATTTACTACTAGTTCAACCTTAATACCATTTTCACGAAAGCTAACCAATAACAAAAAAAAGAACCCACCACTCCTATAATCTGTTCATCTTAACGTCATGAGGTGGTTATAAGCATGAAAAATTTTCGTTGTTATCACCAGTGACATACATCACAGTCAATGAAATCTTTCTGCTCTACAGAGGTTCTTACACTGCTCTCCTTATCATCATATCTTATCACCTTCCAGTAAAGCATTAAGAAACATGACTAGTGATAGTCACAAATTGGTCTTCCTCTCAGCAGAAACTTTGTAAAATAGCACATTGCATGTTTGATAAGGGCATTTGGCTCTGTCAGTCTTTGTTACAAATTTTTTTGTTTGTTTGACTTTTAAAGTTTTCGTTTTGTTTGGATTTTAAAATCTTTATGAAGGGGTTTCTTAGAGATGCATATTGCTTATATTTGCATCAGAGAAAGGCAGACAACAGAAATGTATTAGCTTTTGCAGCAGAATATGGTGAAGCCAAAGATGATAAACCCAGGAATGTTCCTCCGTTGCTGTTGGAATCCATTCCAAGTCCTTGACCTTCCCCTTAAAGCAAACTTTGCTGTGCACAGAGGAGGTTTGACTGTTATCCTGGAAGACTGAATTTGGTAATTATAGATTTCATCCATGAGCTTTAACTAGCCGTTTAGATTCCTGGGAAGCAGACCACAGAAGAACTTGAAGACAAAGACAGAAGTTTTCCTAACTGCATTGAGAATTCTTTAAGATGGCATAAGCACAGCAGCCGACAGAGTTGATGCATGTAGGTGGTACCAAGACAAGGTCTTTCTATATTCCTGATGTTTCCCAAGCAATGGAAATGTCATCCTCGGGAACATTCCATCAGTTCAGGAGCTGACAAAGTTGAGAAAAATTTGAGGCCACATCATTGTCTGAACAGAGATGATGGAAATCCTCCTATATGAGATGTGCATCAGAGTGGAATCTAAGACTATTCTTAATTTTGGACTTCTTCTTATGAGGGAATGCTATGCATGGTGGATTATAGAGAGGCTGAAGGAAAGCAAAGGCAAGAGTGGACCAAATCTGAGAATTTGTTATCCTTCTAAATGTGCCTCATAATTTCTGAAAAAACTCAGATCATAGTTCTTTGTGTAACATGGTGCTTAGTCTTATCTAAATTTTATCTAACTTATCCTGTATATAGTATGTGTATAGATATATATATAGATATAGATATATATAGATATATATAGATATATATAGATATATATAGTGTCAGAATTTTACAATCTGTTCAATTGGCATTGATAATCAAAATAAACAAAACCAGAAGTGCTTGTTTGGGCAAAGGGGAAAAGAAGCCAGATCACTCTGTCAAAAGTGCAATTTAGTGTAAAATGCTAAATATTTTTGGTCCTTGATTCACTGATAGAGCACTCCTGCTGTTATGGCGAGGTTTGGAATTTCTTAAAAGTTACAAGTCTTCATGCATAAATGAAGGCCATTGTCTTTCTTATTGAGCTGTAGTCTTGATATTTGTGTGTGTATGTCTTAGAGATATAGGTGAGGAAAGATTTGGTACTCCCATGTTTTCAGTGCAATACGTATTTGTTTGAAATCTGAAAGGATGAGGAGTCCAGATGTTTTACCAATATCTTCTGAAGAATTTGAAAATGAAGAAATATGTCTTCCTCAAGCAGTGTTCACATAATGAGGAGAAAATTGCAGAAATACTTGGTTGACTCATTTGGTAGCAAGCCAACCACTGAAATATATTCATGCAGCATTTATAGTTATAACCAGCCAGATGCAGACCCATTGCTTCTGCATGCAGATCCACAAGCTTCCAAATAGCACACTGAACTGGAATTGTCCTGTAAGAGGAAGGATTCTCTGTCTTCTGATTTGAATCTAGAGTATTGCAAAGAATTGTGTTATGTCTTCTCCTATGTGTTGGTCTGTGAACAGTGACAGGGAAAGTTCAAGCAGAAAAAAATCACAGTCCTAACCATGCATGGACACTTGATCTATTTTTCCCAAAGTATATCTCAGTTTGTCATTTTTTTTCAGATGCTGACAGTGGTAGGCTTCAGTGTGTATGTATGCAAATGGCCCAGATATCAAAAGGAAAAAAAGGACTTTGAAATATCTATGCCAATGTATTAAATATATATGACTTTAAAAGTACCTTTTCCACTTAAACTTCCTTCTTTGCACATTAATTAAATATTATCTCTAGGATAAGTATCTCTCATAGAAGATTAATGTATTATTGTCACATAATAATGGAAGAGAATGACTGAATCTCTTTCCTTAAGCGCAAAGATGAATTTATTAATATAAAGAAAACACTCATAGCCCTTGAGCAACTCTGTTTCTGCTTCATAGAGAACCTCTGCTAGACTCCCCTCATGTCTAGCTTCATGCTAGAGATTCAAGGAAGCAATACATATATCCTGCCAGTTTAAAAATCAATCCTCTTTTCAGGGGATAATTTAATATCAAGACATGATGTACCCAATATCCAAATATACATTCATTTTCATGTTTGACGCATCAAATGCTTTGACGCAGCCAAGTTTCAAAATAAATGGTTTGTTTTAGAGGTTGGATATGTCATATTAGCATTCACCCAGCAGACAGAGAGATAGATCAGAGAGTGATCAGGACATCAGGGAGACAGTTTAGAGAGAGATGAGAGAGGCCAGGTACACCTTGTAATGTTAAAAAAAGCTAGCTAGCTAGCTAGCAAGAAAGAAATTGTATAAATAGGTCACTGCAGCCCAACTGAAAAAAAAGTGTAATTTTAACTTGTTAGTCATCATCTCCAGAGGCCTAATCCACTCCCTTCTTTGAGGGCTGTTCATTTAGCTATGTCTTATTTGATAGCACAAATACACAGCCTCAAAGAAAGAACATGATATCAGACTCATGCAGTGTACTAGCTTTAAGGGGGAATCAGCACCACTTGCCATGCTAAAATTTCCCTCTTCTTTCCTTCTCAATTCTTTTTATTAGCCTTAATTTGTTCTCATTTGTTCTGGTTTTGCTCTTTTGGTTTCTTGCACAAGTGGAAGCATAAACCCATGAGGAAACAAGAGTACAGGTGAACAGGTATCTGGTGCCAATATCAGTGACACATCCTCAGACACCCCAAGGTATGCAACTCTAGTTTCAGTTCTACTGCCCCTGTGTCTACCATTTTCTTTTCCTGACAATTGTTCTTTGCCTCACTGTATCAGGGATTCAGTTAGTTAAGCATAGGTCTTTAGTCCCATTTCAGACATGGAAAAATACTCCTTTAGGCATCCCATGGCCAATCCAGAAAAATGTTCTTCCCTCTGTGTCTTATTGCCATATTCTGACAAAATCCTAAAACATTTCAAACAGAGCAGATATCTACATTCTTTTCATCTGAATTTTTTCCCACTTATGTGAACACATGTATGTGTGCATGTATACACATACTTAGGTGAATGTATGCTTACCTGGAAATTTGTGCTCATCTCCTCAGAAGAGATACAAGTATCCACAGGGAAATTAAATTATAAATATTTTAATTACCTCTTGAGTCATGCTTGTGTCTTTGGGGTCAGTTGAATCTTTATTCCGGTGACAAATGAAAATAAACTAAACCTTCTCATCTTGGCATGCAAGATGATGTGCTGCTCTGTTTTAGCTCAGATCTGTCTCAAGTGTAATTTTAGATGTATGTAACCATGACTGTACACAGGCCATAACTGTCTGCATTCTAATAATTTAATCCCCATATTAATATGAGGACTAAAACTAGGTCCGCATTTTTCTAGGGGTTTGATTTCCAGCAAAAAATATAAGTACTATTGAATGACTGCAAAATGGGAGTTAAAAGATACTGGATGTTAACACACTACCCTTTCACTACTAGCAGGTACTGAGTAGGCTGGTACTATTGATAGCTCTGCACAAGAGATCAGAGTGAAGTAATTAGAAGTTCAAGAAGATTGAGGTTTGTTAGTAGAATTGCAGGGAAAATATTTCCCAACATGTGCCTCCAGGATGGCATGGTCTGTGTATTTCCTGCCATGTCTATCATGTTGATGATCACCTCCACAGACCCTTACAAAGTGCTGGGAGGTGGCTTCCATTTCTATGTGTTTAAATCACATCTTCTGGGATCTGCACTATCGATCTCTTAATTTTAATTGTACAGATACTGATGTATGGGTTTTGTATCTACAGTCTCTTACAATTATTATTAGCAACTAGAGTGCACCACTCTGTATGTTTAAATCCGTATGTTGCTCTCCTGGATTGTCTATTTATACCCAGGAGAATGTCTCTCATTTCTCTGATGCACCAAAATGTCCCAGCTGTCACACCTATTGTTCAGGTACAGACACCTGTAGGAGACAGTCACCTATCTTTGATGTCAAGTAGACACAGGAATTTGAAAACAGTTGTTGTTTATGTTCATTGTTGAAAGATACTCCTTGAGCTAAAGGAGAAAGTTTAAGAACCAATGCACACAGAGGTTAGATAAATCATAAGGTCATCACCTTTGAATAAGGTTAGCATGTAATTGATATTATTAAAAAGCACCGCATCCATCTCTACCACAGCTGAGAATTTTTGCCGCAAAAGCCAAGACAAAAATCTGCCCAGAGACTGAGATTAAATATTTAATGACTGCTTAGAAAAAATTAAGATTTTGAATTTAAATTTTCCTTCACAGAGGTCCAAAGAGAACAAAACTACCTGATTCTCAGTTCACCATATACAGAAAGGCATAGGAAGCCCTGATTCTCATCTGTGAAGTCTAAGAGTTGATTGAATATGTTCTGAAATTGCAATCACAAACTATGTTTTTATAAGAGTATAACAAGGATGTATATATAAACAAGTACAGAACAAAATCTTGACAAGCTTTTTGCCAGCTTCTCAGAGTAATTATTTAAAATCTTAATATTAGACTACTGACCTAAAAATACTGTTAGTAATATACAGAAGCATTTGTCTGTTCAGATAGGTTCATGCTTCTGTATATTCAACGATGGATACTTAGAGCATTGCTTACGTGGAAGTCCTTAAACAACAATGTATTTCACCCTGTATGTTGAGAACAAAATATCACAAGTAAATATGCTACAACAAAAGACTTCTTTTCTGAATACAAATAAAAATATATATGTTGAACATTACTGAGTCGAGCTCAAATTCTCATAACCTGATCCATCAATGGAAAGGGCCCCTCCTAAGGAGTACTTACTGAGGCAAGTTGTACCCTTGGCTCCCTCTTGCCTTTTATTTCTCCTTAAAATCATATGCAGTGAAAAGAAGGAACAAACATGAATGATGCATTCCTGATTCACTAAATCACTGTGGTCTCTGGCAACAGCACAAATGTAGAAATGTTTAAATCGGCCTCATACTAGCCAACAAATGATGCAAAAGGAGACCTCAAAGAACACAGAGTGAGGGGAGATAAATGAGTACCATGTCAAGAAAGCAATTTCTCACTGAGTTTGCACAGAATGGAAATTTTACTTCCAAGGGATGGTTAGAGAATCTTTCTAATAAATCTTCAGTCTATAGTCATTGCTGTGTCCTTTTTTTAAACTTACTTTTTAAGAGCTGTGTAAGTTATACCCTCCCCAGTGAAATGTGTCAAGATATTACCAGTCAAGTTGAAGGAATTTAAGTGAATCATCTCTATCTCTGTGTTTATATTTGTAATAGACAAGGATGGTCAAACAGATTTCATTTTGTGCATGTGTTGAACATCTTTTCAACCAGTGAGGTCTTTTCAAAACCTTGTCTTATTTTAATAGCAACTCACAAAAGAAAAAATAAAGAAAAGTTGAGTCTCATTCCAAGAAAAAGTCTCTGTGATTTTATTTTAATTTTTAGGGTTTTTAAAATTATTTTACCCTCCTTTTATGTTCAGCTGAGATTCAGTAAAAAGGCAACTTGTTTTCCAATTGACCTAGAGACTATAGGTCAATATTAGAATTGACTGCTCAGCAGAGTCCTACATCTCTTTAGACTCCTGATTTGAATTCCTTTTCCCTAATTTTAACCACATGAAAGGCAACTTAGTCTGCATCCAATTTAAGCTAGTTGTTAGTGTTTTCTGTCACCACTGAAACAAATAGATACAAAAAATAAAACATAGGACCGATCTAAGACGGGCATTTTAAGCTTTGATGAATTATCTTGCAGAGATTTTTCACTCTCTACATTGAATAGAGAGAGTCTTGAATGGCAGTCTACAACTGGATTTCTAATGCTAGGTGTCTAACATTAAATTACATCAATTACATGCTTACAATACCACACAGTAGTTATTTTTAATGATACTTGAGTCCTTTTGGTAATGTTGTCCTTAAGCTCACCATGGCAGTCACAGTATTTTTAACTCAGTTCCTGGTAGCAGCTGAGGATGCACATGCAGAACCTAGCACTGGCTGACCTTCCTTATTTTCTGAATGGGTCTAGAGACATTCTTCTTTTTTTTTCTGGTAAAAATTGTGTTCCTGTTTTGCTTGCTTGCTTCTTTGTGTTTCCCAAATAAACAGAGACCAAGGTAATGGTATCCATCTGAATTATTAAAAGTGTACTTAACTTTACTGATACTTCAACTAAGTGATGGTTTGCAATGTGAAGGGGAGAATCTTTCTGTTGAGAGTCTTTTCTTTCAAGTAAGATTAAGTATTCCATCTGCAAGATGATGTTATTTAAAAATCAGTTGTGCATAAATGAAGACTTCACATCTCTGAGGTTCTCCTGGTTCAAAAAACCTCTTTGAACCTGTAGAAGTGGGGAAGATGTCTCTCTTTTTGACAGATTGCCTTTTACATTTCTCTGGCCATTTACTCTGCTGTTTTAGTTAGAACAGAAAAGGGATACACTAAGTCTTCAGACCACAGACCAACATAAATATATTTCCAGCGCAGTTCCAACCAGCAGATGTCATGAAAGAGTCTTATCATGTAAGAATTTCTGTCCTGAAAGGTAATCTAAACTACACCATCATAATCATTGTCAGTTTTACCATATATTTGTTTTTACTCCTAGATATTATGTATATTTAGAAGGGGAGGCATATCTTCTAATTTGATTTCAAATGTTCTGCATTTGTTTAGAAATGCAACTTGAATGTTGTTCATGGAATTCTCCTGATTTGTTACTATCAAAGAGTGTGCCTTATTCTATATTGTGGATGGGGTCATACTATCAAAGAAGCCCCTTAAGAAACTAGTGTCCTTTCTACCCAGGGCTTGACCCACTGCACTTCAACATCTCTTGTAGCATTTGCACTGAGCCTATGGGATACAGTATAAGTTTTTCACTACAATAGTTAATAGCAACTCAGAGAAAGAAGTTGCCATCTTCACTTTCCACCTCTCCAGCCACTGTTTTGCATGTCAGCTGTAGCATCTTGTCAATTAACTCTCTTAATTGGTTTCTGTTTCATCTCTAACTATGACCTGCTGCACAGCATTGTTTATTCAAAGCATTTGGTTTATGTGAACTTTCTATCAAAATCATCTCCTTGGAAGGGAAGATATGTGATAAGGAGTTTCAATACTTGTGCTTCTTTTTTCTTTGTTATCTTTTGTGGCTCACAGCAGAACCTGAATCATCATAAAATTGCACCATAAGTTTATGTTTTGTATGATGAACTTTTTTAAAAGAAGAAAAAAAAAGACAGACCACTGTCAGATACCTGACTGTATCTTAAAAAAAAGAAAACTAACCAAAAAAAACCCCAACAACCCAAACCCCATTATTATCATGGATAAGAACAAACTGTTCATCTCTTAAAAATAAAGGTGGTGCAAATTTTTAGGTATAAACTCGTCAACATAATTCTAAAGCATTATGGTCTTTGTTGTGAGAAATGAGAAATGCTGTGGTCTCGCCCTAAAGAACATTAAAAAAACATTACTGACAGGAAATTGAAAAAGTAATATATGTCTGAATGAATATGACAACTTTTTTCTGATAGAGCAGATAGATAAATGTCACATACAAGTTTCAAAATACATTTAATTTTGCCACCACAATGGATATTCTCTTCATAAAATATATATGAATAAGGTTTGAATCATAAAACTTGACTGTGATAAACAAATGCATATTTGATAACTTTCTTCTTTTCTTTTCCTTTTTTTTTTTTTGAGATGGTAATTCTTTTTTTGAGGTTATTTGTTGTTTACACAACTTTACATTTTCATTTCTGAGTGAAGCAGCCTGAGTGACAAATCGTGTGCACATTTAGCCTGTATAAACTTTCTTTTTAATCTGAGAAATGGATTTTGGGTTTGGTGGTTTTTTGTTTTGATTGAGGGGGTGGGATTTGTTTGGTTGGGTTTGGATTTTTTGGTGTGGGATGGGTTTTTATGGTTTTGGTTGTTTTTTTATTGTTGTGATTTTGTTTGGTTTGGTTTGGTTTGGTTTGGTTTGGTTTGGTTTGGTTTGGTTTGGTTTGGTTTGGTTTGGTTTGGGGTTTTTGTGAGGTGATGGCAGGGAGGGGGAAATGAGGGATAAAGAAGAAGCTGGTAGACTCACCAATTCAACTATCATCACAGAATCAGAGAACATGCTGAGTTGGACTGGACCCACAAGGATCATCAACTCCAAGTCCTTACCCTGCACAGGACAGCTCCAGGGGTAACACCATGTGCCCAAGAGCATTGTCTAAATGCTTCTTGAATTCTGCTGGGCTTGGTGCTGTGATCACTTCCCTGGGGAGCCTGTTCCAGTACCCAATGACCCTCTGGGGGATGAACTTTTTTCTAATATGTAACGGAAACCTCCCCTGACACAGCTTCAGGCCATTCCCTCGTGTCCTGTCACTGGTCACCACAGAGATCAGTGCCTGCCCCTCCTCATAAGGAAGTTGTAACTGCAATGAGGTCACCCATCAGTCTCCTCCAGGCTGAACAGACCAAGTGACCTCAGCCACACCTCCTATGGCTTCTCCTCCAGCCCCTTCACCATCTTGGTTGCTCCCCTTTGATAGATACTCTCTAACAGCTTCATATCTTTCTTATGTTATGGTGCCCAAAACTGCCTCCAGCACTCGAGGTGAGGCTGCCCCAGTGCAGAGCAGAGCGGGACAATCCCCTCCCTTGCCTGGCTGCTGATGCTGTGCCTGATGCACCAGGTTGGCCCTCCTGGCTGCCAGGGCACTGCTGACTCATATCCAACTTGCCATCGACCAGGAACCACAGGTCCCTTTCCATGACACTGCTTTCCAGCATCTCATTTCACAGTATCATGCTAGACATCACTGAGGGTTTTGAGCATCATTCAGGATAAGGTGATGGACAAGAAATCCATGCAAGTCTTTTCAGAGCATGGACTGGAGGAAGAATGACAGTAGACAGGGCACTGTCTTTTACATTCTCCACTACTCTGCAGCAACTCAACCTAGAGGCCAGATTGTCCATGTCCCAAGAGGTTAAAAAAAGGCTCCCTGTTAGCTACAGAATAAATGGAAGTTTTATGCTCTCAGCAAATGTATATAGCCTTGAGGAAGAGAGAGTTAAGAAAGGAGTGTTCTCTTCATTTCTTTTTTTCAGGCACAGATTCACTGGGGAAGCAGGACTTTATTCTGTCCCATTGGAATATGGCAGCACATCACCTGTCCTGACAGCAAAAGGGCTTTCTCTGCCTTTTAAAAGCAGGGTCTACTTTGACCTTTACTTTCTCCAGTGCCTAGCACATCAGGTTTCAACCCCACAGCTGAGCTCTTGAAGCCTGCCCTAGTGCAAGTGCTCTTGGAGACCTTATCAGCAGTGAAATCAGTGAGCTTTGAGGAAATCTATTATGTATCTAGAACCACCCCTCAGAATTCTAGTGTGGCATTTGAATTTATGTTAAAGACTGAGTTATAATTACATTTTAGTACCTCATTTAACAATCTTTTACTATAAACTCCTGCAGCACTGAGTGGAACTGAATGACATTTTTTTCATCACTGACTTCTGATGGAAAAATGGCATTGAATCTAAATATAAAATGTGTCATTTTGACAAATTTTGTTCAGTAAAAATTTAAAGTACAGTGTCTGGATAAGATTTAAGTGTGTTATTTTTACATTTTCTGTTTGACAATTTAGTGGTGCTATTTTCTAGTTTAACCTAGAAAGGTTAAAAAGAATATTAAAGATTTCAGATTGGAGCAGAATGGCTTCATCTACCCTGAACATTTTTTTCAGACTTTTATTTAATTTTAAATTGAAATTTGGTTTAAGTACCATTTTGAAGTGAAACCAGAAATGGGCATTATTACCCACTTTCTTTTCAGAATTACTTGTGCATCATTCACTTGGTTTGCTTGGGGCTCAATGGGGCAAAAATGGGTTCTACATGAACAGGGAAAAGGAGGAAGAATCCCTACAGTTTTCTAGTTTCAGCTGAAACCAAAGCCTGAGATAAGCAGACACAACCAGACCTAGGCTGCTCAGGGTACAAGTTAGCCTGAGACAATTCATAATTTTAAAAGAACTACAGGCTTCATCTAGACCCAGATACCAGTTTGTGCCATATTTAAGTCCTGGGGGCCATTGCATTCAGGTCAGTAGATTTACTTTTGATTTTTATCAGCAAAAATTAAGTCAGAGGCTGATAGTGTTATGCAAACATAGCTCCAAACTAAAATGGAGTCCAGAGATAATTGGCATCATCAATAAATAAGAAGTTAATAGATGAAATCTTCCTAGAAAATATTACCTGGCAATTGGCAGCAGAGCCATGGCAAACCATTGAGTGCAGCCGAACCACTGGACTATTGAAAGAAGCTCAATGGCTCTTGTAAATGACTTCTGGGATTCCAGTTATTCAGTCTGCTCCTGGCTCATAAAATCTACACCGTGATATAATCCCAGACACTTTTCTTTCCCTAATATTGGGGTCTAAAAAGATAGAGCTATTGTGTATGTCGAGATCAAATATGTTTGCATACTAATGACTTCACCCGAATGAAGATGAGAAAAAAGGAGGTGGAACTATGAACAATAAGTATTTCTGTCGTCCTTAGTACACTCAGTGCCACTATTTTGGGATATTGTACTACCTTGGCAAACAATGTTTCTTTTCTGTCTAGCCTCTTCCTCAAAATGTATTGTCGCTGTTCTGGTATCTTTAGACATACAAAAGGATCAAAGAGTTTTCATCTTTTTGTGCATTTTACTATGCTGTGCTCTGCACAGGAAGAAATATTGATATTTTTTCAAGGACAGTTAATATATTTAATTCTGTCTCAGAAATGAGCACAATTCCTTGACTTATAAATTTGGAAATCTGCCATTACCTGCAATTAAAATATTCCATATATGAATTATACTATGGCGTTTGCACTTCACTCATCTCTTCATTCTTCTGCTGTCTTTCCCATATGCCAGGAAATCTTCTCCACTATTGCTCCAAGATTAAATAAGAAGTGCTTTTGGAGGTTTCATATTACTGAGACTGAGTTGGTTTTTTAAAAAATGTATTACAAGAACATTTGTAACTACAATACGCATTTTGACAATATTTAAAACTAATTTTCATTTTGCAGTTGCTTTTTTCTCCCGTTCACATCTGCTTTGTTCTCCTTATAGAAGATTCTACCATTTTTGGTTCTATTTAATATCTTGCTCTTTGGATTGTTAACAGGGAGACTCCTTGAATTAAGGTAAAGCCTGAATGAAGGAAGCAACATCTGATGATTCTTACACTTTCATATGCTAAACATATCTGTGGTTAGATTCTCTGGTTCTTTAAAGCACTGATATAGTACATCACTCCATGAGGAATCTTCTTGTTTCATTTTGATCTTTTCCACACTTAAGCATTACAGACCAGGAGAGAGAGGTTGAATTCGGCTGGTGGACTTGGCAGAGTTAGGTTTATGGATGGATTTGATGATCTCAAAGGTCTTTTCCAGCCAGCATGATTCTGTGACTTTAAGCGTGGATTGGCAAAGCCGAGCTGTGGAAGTGCTCTGAATGATCCTGTGGAGGAACGTCTGGGGTTCCTACAGGAGGGCTGTAGCTGTAACTGTGAATGATGTCTTCTGAACTTGGTAAGGACCTCTTTATTCAGTGCAAGTCATTGAGGTCCACTGACACCCCAGCTGCTACAGCTGCAAGAGTAATGTGGAAAACAATAGCTCTAGGGAAACATTTAAAATCATTTGTAAGCATAATGGTCAGTTCTAGACTATCACTGCATTTTTTTCCCCATCTTTTGGCTATGATTTTCAACATTTTACACCACATTTAAAATGGCATTAATGTATTTTCCTTTTGTAAAGGAAGCATTTCACTACTCATGAAGTTAAAGTAGCACCCTCTTTGTTCTTCCCTCAGGAACCTGTAATCCAGTAAAAGTTATAAGAAACTGCAGCAGTAGCATCCATTTGAAAGTCTTGATAGAGTGCATCACAGTCTTCAGTCATCTTAACTAAGGAAATGTGAGACTATTACGTCATATAACAATTTAACTCTTTAATGAAAAACAGGATTGTTGTTATTTATTGTCTACAGCACCCCCATAATTATTAATGGAATACATAATCGCAGTGGAACACTGTGCTAAGGTCATATTCTAACATATCAAAAAAACCAATGGCCTGCCCAAAATAACTGAAAATGTAAGTATAAGACAAGTGGACAACTACACAGTTGGAGAAGGGATTCTGGAAACAGCTGATTTTCTGCCCTTATCCTTCCCTTTCTCTGGAGTCAAAAAAGTAAAGGACTCCTTCACCTTTGGTGCTCTGTAGATCACAATTGAAAAGGAAATCCTTTTTGGGACTGCTACAGAGACAACATGCAAGAATAGAACATTGCCTGTGATCTACCTTCCACAGAACAGGCCTCAGGGATATGGGCTCTGCTGAAAGCAGAGTAGTTTGAGTCAAGTGGTTTGAATGAATATAAAAATACATAAACAAATTTCAATTTGCCTGTCTGTATCAGGAACATGTTGCTTCTACACAGTAGCAATGTAGGTGCTGAAGATGGGATTACCTCAGGGCCACTGCTCTTTTTAATAAGAAAATCATAGTTATTTAACTCTTCCTTAAGCAGACCTATGGACCAGGCGTGAATGAAACTGGTAATTCAGCAGCATGTTCTCCTCACAGGTTCATAAACACAGTCTCTTGCTATGTCTTCCCTAAATTTGAGACTCATTTAGTTAGATTTAACTGTAATTTTTAAGTATTTATTTCAGTAGGAATATCTTGAATGTAAAAAAATTAATTGGTAGCCCTGAAGGACTCAAATGGCCAATGGAAAGGGAGGAATGACTGAATGCTGGATATTCATCTCCAGACACACAGGCAGCTACCTCCTGAGTTAAGTGCCATTGCATCACAAGAATGTTTTGTTCTGAGAGAGATGTTAACACTAGTCATTTGTGGTAGATACTGTATTAGAGAACTTACAATCATAATTCCTCTAGAGTGGTGTTCAAAATGGACAAATGTAAGCCAAGCTGTAAGATGTGAGCAGAGCACCTTTCTTTCCCTTCCATCTGTCAGGTTGGGCGAAATATATTAACGATGCATTTGATAATATGTGATAATGTAGTCACTATGCTTTCAAGCACTGAAGCACACGTTCCTGCTACTAATATTTGAGAAGAAAACCCAATGAGTGTATTTTCATCTTTAACATAAAAATGCCCTACTTTTTGTGGTATCTCTTCTTCATAACTCTTAGGTGGCCTTACAAAAATTACTTCCGGCTTATAGGAGTACTGGCAGGGAGGTAAATAGTATTTATACAATACATATCACAGGTGATTGAATGGAGGCCTGGAATTTAACAAACTTTTCAAAGGTGAACCGTTTGGCAGAGAAGTGTGCTGAACCAGGAGCCAGAACAAATTTCACAAGGTAAGAAGGACCAAGGCCTGGCTTATATTTGGCTGGCAAATTTTCATCGGTACTAAAAAGAGCAATCAACCCTGTGATGAATGTATGACAAAAGGAAGTCATATGTGATCTCAGGAAGGATTTTTATTCCTAGCCATTCAGATCTAGAAACCTGGAGTCATGACTATTTTCCAGTCAAGAATTTACATGTGGTCTAAGTTTTCCCACCTTCTTTCAATGAAATCAATTTTTTCTTCTAGTCTTCTAGTCTTCAACTCCCACATAATTGTCGTGCATTATAGCAAAATTCCACTTCATAGGCTGGAATATTGGTTTCCACAGTGATATCCATTATAGTAGTGAGATAATCCAGGATGGTTTGTTCCACCATAGTCATGCTGTGATTAGTGTTGTGCCTTGTTCTCAGTAGTCAGAAAGTCTCTTGTGGAAGAAATGCATGTCCTGCAAAACTGAAAAGTGTTTCAGTCGTACACTTGTGTGCTACTGCACAGTTACTCGTCTCAGCCTTGCCCTGAGCTTTCATACACTATCACAGTAAAAGTTAACAACTCTTATTAATAAAAGACCAACAGTTTTATATTTTATTTACCTAAAGTTTAGGTCATCTAAAATCGTAGAAACACCGTCTGAAGTAGGGCATGACAAATGTCATCTTGTACAGTGCTATGTTGAAGTTATGGGCTGAGAGACAACTATCATATCATCCACAGTCATGGCATCTGTGCTGCAAGCTCAAGATTTATAAAAGCATTTGGAGAAATGTAATTGTCTAACAACAATGCTGAGTACCATTGTACTGATTGATTACACTATATATTAACCTTCTTACAATGAATTTTGGCTGAATCTGAAATGATTGAATGAATCAGCATATGCAATTAATTTCCCCCTTAAGAATTACAGACAGAAATCTGGTGATCTCTGATAAATACTTTATATAGTGTAGGTAATTTGATAGTCAGAAGATGAGAGTAGATTGTTCAAGAATATATTGATGGCCTAGAAATTCTTTGACCTGTAATCTAATTAAAGAACTCTGGTCCTAAAGATTGCATCTGAAGATTATTTGATGCTTAGTGATTTCAGTCCAGTTTTTCATGGAGTACATAAGAAAACATCCATTGGTATTCTAAACAAACAACTCAAGGATAGAATAAAATACCATTAAGCCTTCAAAGTAATTTTCCCAAAATATACTTCTGTTTTCTCAGAAAATTTTGTCAGTGAAAATTAAAAAGAAATCTAAGTCTTTGAAGTTGCCAAATTTAGCATGCATTTGCAAGACCATAATACTTCTAGTAGAATAACTTTTAAGGAATGGCATCACAAGGTAAACCAGTGACAGTGGTGACCACCTGCTGAAGGCAGTGAAGAGCATGCCATCTCCCTAATTGTCTATGCAAAATAAGTTGAAAAGAACAATCAACGGAAAGAAATAAAAATATAATACCAGAAATAATCCTGGTCATCCAGACACAGACATTGCCAGTAGTGTGACACATCCCATTTAAAAAAGGGTAATATTACAATTTGAAAAATTAAACCCACACTATTTCAGTGAGAACTGTTTGGCAGTAGAGGACATTTTCTTGTTCATATCTGTGCAAGGCTATGTCTCAATAGCAGCTCTTATTTAAAAACCACAGGATCACAGAGCAATTACTAAACCCTGTCTCACTCTGGCTCCTCACCTCTCCATAGCATCTCTGTAGCAGACCAGTACAGTGCAATACAGCACCAAGTAGCAAAGGGGGTTCCAAACAAGCTGATAATGTCACCATAGCTTGGAAGCAACCTAATCACATTGGCACACATTGTGCTGGGCCTAGTTAGGCTTGTTGAGAAATGGGAACTTGTTCCCCAAGCTATCCTTGAATGGCTCAGCATGGCACGTATTACACAGTGTAGGGATGCCTACATTTTCTTGTGCTGTGTGTCCAATATGTTAGATTCTGATACGGCTGGAAGCAAATCCACTCTTCATGCTCTGAGAGAGAAGTAGCAGAAAATAACATTATCACTCAAAAGAGACAGTCCTTGTTCTAAAGGAATCTAAATCCAATTTGTAATCTAAAGACAAGAATTAATGTTTGAGTTAGCAGGTGCAGCCCAGATACAAAGCTTGAAAAGTTGAGAAATTTTGTTTCATAGCAGGGATTTCTTGTCTCTGAGACATTTGATACTTAGTTGATATTGAAATCTTCAGAGAAGCCAAACAGCAACGATAGTTCTGTAGGCCACTATGAAAATCGCAGCCTGCATGAAAAGAAAGTAGGGATGAATTAATATTTACCAAAATATTTTCATTGTAATTAATTCTAGAAGTTCACACTGCTGGCCCAGTTGCCATGTATTTAACTCCTGAGAAAATGAATACCATTACTTTTTGTCAAGAGGATTTACCAAGAGAAAAACCCCAAAACCACACATACAAAAGTGTGTTTGCTTGTACACACCCTAGAAGGATCTGCACAGCAATCAGGAAAGCTAATTTTGGCTTAGAAGGCAAGCAGAAAAATGCTAAAAACAGTTAGTTGTGAATTCTTTTTGTGATCATCAAATATTATTAGAAATTATGGCTGTTTTGTCTTAACAAATATGATAGTATTGGCTGTTCTGTCATAACATATCGTGGATCTGTTGTCATAACAAACAAAAATATTGCTAAAATATTTTACACTATACATCCATCAAATAATTTTAAATAATAAATATTTTCATAAGAATCTCACTAGCTGATTTTCAGAAATGCTTAGGACCTGCAAATCTAATTAAAATCAACAGCTGCTTTGCTATACTCAGAGAACTATGACCTCTAAGGGTCCTGATGCCTGATTTAATTATTGTTTTTAAAAGGAAGTTAAATCTGATAAGCAGATTGCTTAGAAGGAACAATTCAGCAGACACTCAACATAATTTTTAACCTTTAATTTGATAATTATATATCTTTAGATTTTTCTAATGAGAAAATGATGTGTTATTCAAAATGTTTGATAGAAAAGATATCCTTATTTATGACAGTACACATGCTCCTACCATCAGAACATAATAGTATTTGCTTAAGAAAAATTTCACCATGTAATTCCTACAGTGATGACAAATAAACTCCTGTATGGTTTGATGTTAATATTCAAACATTATTTTCTAAAAAATCAAGCACTGAGAGAATCAGGCAGCATGTTGGACTTAATATTCCATCATGATACTTACAAACAATAACCTATCCAATACGTTGAACAATATATGAACAATACTTAACCTTGAAAATTACAATTCTTTGCAGAAGATGGTGACCCAGGAGAAAAGTTTCATAGGTGCCTGTTTCTAGTATCACTATTTGATGCCTTTTTCTCATAATAGCATTTTGTTGTGCCATTTTTTTGAGTTGTCATTAGGAAATACAATGCAGCAAAGGAAATTTGCAAGCTTTGCATGAATTAATACTGCTTCTAATTTGAAAGACACAGTCAGCCTTACTCTCATCCTGTATGGGGTTCAAGAATCATATTGTCATTACTCCAAAGAGTGAGATGGAATAGCATTTCTTTCAAAAGAAGTCTGCAAATTGTATTCCTTGTACTCATAATTCCAATTTTTCAGTGTGTAGATTGGCAGCAGATTGCATATACGCAGTACAGTGCATATAAATAGCTAGGTTTATTGATGTTGGTAGATAATAAATCATATGTATTTTTAAAAATATCTGTCTATGTGTTTATAATTTATATAGATACTGTGTATATATATATACACACATATACATGTATGTGATTAAGAAAGGGACAGAGGAATCTGCACGGAGGCTAAAGAATCCTGTGCAGATTCACATTAGTATATCTTTTTCTAAGCCATTTTCTCCTTAGATTGTCTCCTTAAAGTAACTCATGCTGATAAAGTGACTGTCGGGGTCCCGGCTGGTGTCCCTGACACTGGCCGGGCTGGCCCCACATTGCCCAGCAGTAAGAACGGAGAGGACTTCGTGCAGGCTCCAGGAGAGCTTTATTCCATCCGAGGGGCTGATGCAAAAGAGAGCTGTGCTCGGGCAGATTTTGCTTTTCCCGGGACACCAGCAGAGAATTCTGGGCAGGGGGCAGGACATAGGCGGGGCCCCAGAACACAGGGGAGAAACACACTTTTCCTTTGTTTTTCTGTTTTCTTTTTATGTTGTTCTTCCATTGTTCAAAACTGAATAATTAACCTTCAATATTTAAAGAGCTGTAACATTGATCAAATTGAAGAGATGTTCATTTTGATGATACTACTAAAAATATTTAATATTTCTTTTTTATAGTTAGACATTTTACATATCAAATGTCACCATTTGCTTCATGTCAGCCCTGGCTGACAGTAGAAACAAACTAGTGTAGTTGGTCTTTGATTTTACTTACACTTCAGAGCAGAAGCAAAGGTAGCTGTTGAACCATCCATTTGGCTACAATTTGTAATATTCCTTTGGTTGTGCTAGGAAAACAATGAAGCAGGGCACCATCCCTGTTTCTGATAAGAGGAGAGGGAGAAGAGCTTAATAAAAACCAGTTGTATGCTTCATTTTAGAGTATCAGGATAACTTCACCTAATGTCAAGACACAATAGGTTTATTAGGAGCCACTAGTAAAGACTCACTACTGGGAAATCATCTATTAGTCTGTCACAGGGTTATGCAAAATCTGGTTTTGTATCTGCAGTGCTGCAATTAGACATTTATCCCTGGAAGTTATGAGCAATCTCTCAGCTTCTGTCCATGGCTTCAGCCTGTGTGTTACAGCAAAGTAAACCACAAAGGCAATTAAATATAAAGGAAGGATAAGAATGGATTTTTTTATGTTATTCATTCTTGAGAATAATTTGTTCAAAGGATCAGATTTTTACTGGGAAAGGCTGCAATCTGTTTAAAGGTACAATACTGACTAAACTTCAGTTTAGTCAGTAACTTCTTAACTTCAGTTAATCAGTGTCAGGAAATTGCTCTGTCATTGGGGGTATTATTCACAGAAATATTGATATACTAAGGATTTGGGGGTTTTCCCCTCCATAGTCAGCTCCATTGCTTGGGATTTTACCTTCACTTTAATTGTGTGCTATTCTTTCATTGCAGATAAATTTACGGTTTGCAGGACTATGTAGGCTAGGACCACTGAGCCCACACCTGGTATGTAGGTGTAGGTCTACAAATTAATTTCATGTGCAAGCCAAGCCTTACAACTTTATTGCAGATGTCATCTTGGGAATGGTCAGTTCAAGTTGTAAGATCTGAGAGATCTGATGTCAGATATCTTGAAAACCTAGGGCGCTAAAATCACACTAATAGATTAATCAGTACAAAATAATCAGATGCTGTTAAAAATCATCACAAAATTCTTTTGAAGTTAGAAAAAAACAACTGACTTTTAAAATTGAGTTAATATTGGGAAGCAGAAAAATACTAAATTAATTTCTGTACAAACTGCTCTCTAAGCGGCTCAATACAATTGATGTATCTATTAATCCATGAACAAAAAGGAAAAAAACATACTGAATACTTGAAGTGATAATCTGAGTCCACCAAGGATTCTGGCAACACACTGTTGCTTGAACAGGGCCAGAATTGCAGTCTTTGTACTTAGTAGAGGAGGACCAAAGCCCTGTCTCTATAAAAAAAAAAGTTGAAGTCCAAATTTACATTAAATATCTCAGTACAGTTTCCACCAGCACTGCATTTTGTACCTATATGAGGAACCTGTACCTCAGATAGATACAACCTGGTGTAATTTATTTTAATAAACAGTGCTATGCAGATTACTGTGCCTGACTCCCTTAGAGAAGCATTAACAAGGGAGTCCCTTAAATTAACCCTTGGGCTTTCAAAACTGTCTAATTGTTGTTTTGCATACAACTCCTGTTTTGCAGCTCCTTTGTGAACAGTGCTTGTTTTCAGTTGTATGATGTATAAAAGGACTTTTGAAAGACACACAAAAAACCCCAGAACTTTTTAAATTATATTTCTGTAGCATAAGAACTTTTAGAGATGTGGGGGGTTTTTTCCTAAAGAACATCTTTGACAAGCAGGATCGTTTAGGAATTTGAGTCCAAACATTAACAGAGTAAGAAGCCTATTCTGCTGTGTCTCGGAGAAGACATGGCATTGTGGATGTCTCACCATGGAAGTATTCAAGGCCCGGTTGGATGGGGCTTTAAGCAACGTGGTCTAGTGAAAGGTATCACTGCCCATGGCTGGGGAGTTGAACTAGATGGTCTTTAAGAGGCCCTTTCCAACTCAAATCATTCTGTGTGACTCTATAAGTATCTTATGGGATGAGTCCCTGTCACATGTTATTCCTGAACCGTCTTTGAATATAATCTGAAGTAGCAGCATTTCCTAGAAAGGAGCAATGCCTCCCGACTGGGGAAATCACTGGCAATTAAATAGTCTGTACTGTGGCACGCCAGTGCCTCAAGCCTGTGGCATGGCCTTGTTTTATTTCTTGACAAAATTCAAATGTATCAAAATCATAAATTGTCTTCAAATTTTACGATAATTTAAGAGGACAGATTAGCAAGGCCCAGGGTGAAATTTCATACCAAAATTAGAAGGAAGAGGGATCTGACTCAGCATCACAACAGTCACACAAGGTTTAAGGAAGGGATCCAGTTGTAGTATCTCTTATGTGTAAATCAGTGAGCAATTAGGATATTTAGGAAAGAGGAGCTTGGAAAAGGGGGACCTTGAAAGGGGAAACCTGAATCTGATTTTAGCCATATCAAAGCTGCATGCAATAAAGAGTAGCCCTGTTGTTTAAGTAGAGACAAGTGGATATCTTTTTTTTAAACAGACAAGAATTTATTTTGGTAAAAAAGGAAATAAAATCTTCTGAAATCTCAGTAAGTTTCTGTTTCCCATTAAGATTTACCCTTGGGTCCTATGGTAAGACCCCTGAGGGCATTTGCTCATTTGTCCTTCTGGAACACTTCTCCCATCTGTGTTTTCCCTGCTCCATTTCTGGCTGTGTGCATGTAGAGCACGCCGTGTACAGTATGGTGTGTGACACACATTAATACATATAGATAGCCTTCCGCTTCTGACCCCACAAACTGTCCACTTCAGCATTGTCATTCTATGAAATGTCCAACTGCAGTCCAAGAAATGCATTTTAAATGTGAATGCAAACATTTCTATTACTGATAACACCAACACAGCATTTTTTGCTTTGCTGGGATTAGGACCTTGATAGTTAAAGTTACATTGGAGTAACGACAGTCCAAGGTTGTGTCCTTTACAGACTTGACAAAGGAAGGGGAGGCCTTTGATATGTCTCTGCTGATAAAATTAAGAAGGATTATTTCTTGTATTTGGTGAGATTGTATTAAAAGTGAAAGAATATGTTTGTTACCCATAAATATGTTAGGTCACAGAAACTGGGAGATATGTACGTGTTGCACTGCATTGCAGTTGTATTTCATTCATGCTGAGAGTCCAATTTTAGAAAACAATTTGAAATCTGATAATGATGTAAATAAATGCCTCTCTCCTCAGTGAATAGCCATCTTCTCACATGAACAGGAAAGTGGTTGCCATTTAGCTAGGGACACCTTAAAAAAAAAAAAAAGCATTGTGATCTGCAAAGAGAACCTCTCAGGAAATTTCAGCTTAGAAGGCTAACTGAATATGCTTCACCGTGCTTCACTTTCATGCTCCGTAAAATGGGGGTAATAATCTTTATTGATCTGTCTACCTTTTAGCAACGCATTAAGAACTTAAATTGTATCTTTACAGTCTTTTGAACAGTCTTGATATNGGAAAGCGGTTGCCATTTAGCTAGGGACACCTTAAAAAAAAAAAAAAAAGCATTGTGATCTGCAAAGAGAACCTCTCAGGAAATTTCAGCTTAGAAGGCTAACTGAATATGCTTCACCGTGCTTCACTTTCATGCTCCGTAAAATGGGGGTAATAATCTTTATTGATCTGTCTACCTTTTAGCAACGCATTAAGAACTTAAATTGTATCTTTACAGTCTTTTGAACAGTCTTGATATATGCAGCTCTTACAACACAGTTTAGTAGCTGGGCTTGCCATTTTATCAGGTTCTCCCACAGGAGAAATGTCCTGCTTTCCTTTATGGTTCTCTGGTCTTCCCATGCTAAGTCCTTCTACCTGGGCAAGTTTGGTATATCAATGATGACTTCAGCACCTACCACTTGTTACCTGAGCTGCCATAGCTAACCAAGTGCATTCTTCTTGCTCTGGGAGTCCGTTCAGGTTGTCACCCAGTACTTCATGCTCAAGCCTACCTCGAGGCACATCATTGGGTGTGACTGCTGAAGGAGCAGTCACTCATTAGGACCCTGTCACCCAATGGAGTTATATCTTAACCTAATAATGGAGAGGGTGACGAGAGCTACCTGACCCTCCAGCTATGCCTGAATTACTTGGATATCTTTGCATGATGCATTTTTAAGAATTAGTTTTCTGGGGTTGTTGTATATGACCTCTGATGATTTCAGTAGGCAGAGGTCTTCACATATCTCTGTTACTCTTCACCACACACTTCACACCTGTGTTCATTTTATATCCATAGTAAGAGATTCTATGCAAGAGCTTCTAAGCAGTTGTTCTACTTTTGCACTCGCACAAAGCAACTTAGTGGTCTGCCCAAAAAGCTAACTGATGTTTTCACTAAACAGTTATTTTAGAGCTAATTTTACGCTGTATTGTATGGATTCCATTGAAATAATATAAATTAATTGTTGAAATCAATGGGAATGTTATATGTTTTTTATATGTTTGTTTGGGGAACAAACTTGCTTTTGAGTTTCGTTAGGAATATTTCAGCCTATTTTCATGAGGAAACTAGTCTGTGACTAGTGCTATGTGTACTTCTCTTTCTCTTTCCATCCATTCAGCTCTCCATACCTTCTTAATGGCTTTGAATTAGCTGATTAATTTCTATAAAATTTGTCAGAAACAAAGAGATCTAAAAAGCTGACTAAGCTCCTAAATGGAATGAGAATCAGCAGACAGACTGAGGAAAACTACCCCATTTCTATCTCCACTGAGGAAAAAGAAGGAAAACTCAGTGATAATCCACCCTCTTTCTCAGCAGACCAGTAGGTCAATATGTGGTCGGGTACACAGGACAATTGGGATCATACTAGTGGGAGTCAAAAGGGACAATGCAGTGTGGTGAATGCTGAGGATAAAGTGGAAGAAGCAAGGTTTCTGGAAAGGGAAGACTGGAAGTTTTATAATGGGATAGATATTTTCTGGGAGGCTATGATAAAGAGAGGGCAGATATGATGAAGGAAATAGAGATGTGCTATGCTTTTTTTTATTTTTATTTTTCCTGTTGCAACAGTCCTATGACTCCAGCTTCATATGTTGCTGTTTGAAAAAAAATGAGGAAGTTTGGGTTTAGGCCCAAGTTTCATTAGAAGTTTATTTCAGATTCTCTAATACTTGAAAAAGAATCTTGCAACAGCATAAGTTTTTTCAGCCTAGCAGCTTATTGACTGGCAAGCTTTCTTACAACATCTATTTGACATCTCATCCTTATAGTAGTTTTACAGGCACATTCACATTTTAGGAAATCACTGTATTCTCAAGTCTGAGATGTCACAAGTGTCTCTTTCTGAAACTACTTGCCCCAGAAATGTTAGCTAATATATTTTATCTAACATCAGCCCCCCTGTTGTGTTGTACTTCATAGTTGTCATCCAAAACCAGCTGCATTTTTATGGATGTATTTTAGTAAGACATTTCCTGAAAGGTACCAGTATCCCTTTGTATCTTCCTGAGATCACATGGGAGTAATAAGTGGTCATCTAGAGTACCAGGTATCGGAAAACCAAGTAAAATTACACAAGCACCACTAGTAACATTATATATAGATGATGTAGAAAGCAAGACAAAAAGACTGATAGTTTTATCTATTTCACTGTGTTAAAATGAATAGTGGAAACAAACCGTGATCCAGGGCCCAGAGTGTGGCCCAGCATTTGTTTCATACACTCTTAAGCCACAGCAGATTTGTTGCAGATAACAGTGGACAGTGGTAAAATGTACAGGTGATATGTGACGTGACAGATGAATTGGAAAGTCCTCATCACCCCAGTAGAGGAATGACTGTTTCCCACCCGCAGCCTGTCTTACCAGTCTCTCTGTGCTTTTTCACATAATTTTCATTCAACCTGCAGAATATAAGGAATTATGTGTGGCAAGTATATGTGGCATGTGTGCATTCTCCCTGTGTTGTTTCTTCCAGATTATTGGAACAATCCCACTGATGCCTAATCCAGTCCCATCCAGCCAGGCGGCAGGTGGAGCTCAGGGACTTCAGGTGCAGCCGATCACTCCACAGTTATTGACCAATGCCCAGGGTCAGATCATCGCCACTGTCATCGGCAACCAGATACTCCCAGTGATCAATACCCAGGGAATAACACTATCGCCGCTCAAACCAGGCCAGCAGGTAAAGTGTCTGTAGCCTGAATGATTATCAAAACAGACACACAGACATTTTCTGCTCCTCATGGACACTCTCATGGCCTCCCTAAAAAACCCCCACTTCTTTACCATTTTTAATAACAAAAATTAATTCTTTCCTGCCTAGTGTATTAGTGCATACAATATATGTAGTAATTAATAATATCATCATATATAATTTATTTATATATTCAAGGATTATCCAGTTATTCCTTTTCTTTTCTTTTCAACCAACTGAGATGTTTTCTGCAGTGAAAATGCAATAGGAATATGAGCCAGAGGAGACCCATCTGGCTTATAAAGTTCAGTCCCTTAGTGGTCACCTAGTAAACTGGGGCTTGAAATTATTTGGAACATGCAGGGAAAATAAGGAAAAATATAAAATCTTATTAGATTTCCTCACTGGAAAATCAGATATGATTGTGTATAATTGGGTAGACAGAAAGTATTCTGGGGAAATTATTACTCAGTATAAGGTAGCAGGTAGTTGACAGACTTCCGGATGGATCCAGTGACCACACTGAGGTCCAAAAATACTTCTGTAGTTCTTATAGTACTCTAGAGCCAAATCCATTTGTTTTGCCTACATCTGTAGAGCAAGGAATTGTAGTACCACCTTTTTTCTCTGAAAGAGGGGAAATTGAAGACCGAAAATACATCAAATGTGATTACCAAAGAGGTGCTTAAAGAAATGTCCCTCACTTAAATATTCAGCTTAGCATTCCTACTGCTGGTAGTGCTTGTTTGCCATTCCTGCAGACACGTCCAGGAACAGGGAGCAACTTCTTGTATGTTGCTGAGAATCTCAGGCCACCTGAACTCCAAACCAATGATTTTATCTTTTTTTTCTTTTTTTTTTTTCCAGATTTAGAAGTAGAGAACCAATGGATCTCTAAGGTCACTTTTTTGTTTGTTCTGAAAACATTTCACATCCCATTGGTTATCTGCTTTTTTCCCATCCTATCCTCTGTGGTATCTAGTGCAGACATTTTGCAAAACACTTGTCATTTATCTAACTCCGTTTTCTTTAAGTGGGAGTGTACTTGCACTACTGGCAAATGCTTTTGCAATGGTTGCATAAATGTGATTTCAAATAAAGCCGAATGGATCTGAGGGCAAGCTCCATGTTCTCCACCACAGGAAAGCCTGACAATGGAATATGAAATTCAGCAGTTTACATTTGGTTTCCTGGGGCTGTGTGGGATGGGGTATTTTTTTGTGCCAGTCCCCCGAAGGTATTAGACCTTTTCCTCTATTATGGGGGAAGCACTCAAAAATCATAGCAATCCTGAGATCCCATTTGAAACTCATGAAATTTAGGCATAAAGAGGAGGATAAAGGACCTGTATTATTGCCTGAGACATTCTCACATGCAGAGCAACTCACCTTCTGAGTCCTGCGTCAAAGCAACCTCTTCCAGGCAATGTCTGCCAGTAGTGTCAGTGGGCAGAGAGGGCACAGAGGTATAACATTTTCTGCACAGCTCATGGCACTGGGGTCACACAAAGGGACAAACTCTGAAAGCTGCAGCTTGCTGAATGAGCAGGGGTGCAAGACAGAAAGCACTGTTTAGCCATATTGCGCTGTCCCGTACTTGTTCATCCAACCAGGGTGCAGGGATCAGCTGGGAGAAATATCTGTCAGCAGAGAAGTGGTTATGTCCAAGAGCCAAAGATGCTCCTCATTAAGCTGATCTGCTCAGCAGTGCTATGGAGGTAGAAAACATTATTTTGCCAATACTATTTTCATAGGGTTCAGCCTCTGCCTCTTTCTTACACAGAATCCTGAGGTCCCAGGGGTTGCAAGAAGGGCCACCAAAAAACACAGTGTCCTTACCTTGGATCAGCCTTTCTTGAAGTTTAATCAAGACAGTATTTTTGATCAGGGAGGGGGGGAAAATGTAGTGCAAATACTATATGAAAAAAAGTACAGGTTATCATTTTTATAGAAACCACAGAAAATTATTTCTATGTATTTGTGCTCCCTCTACTGGCTCTTCTGGTTTTACTGAAAGAAGTCAAAGAAAATTTTGCCATGAATTTCAGTGGGACCACAAAAGATGTATGAGAGCTAGATTCCTCATAGGAATAATGCTGATGGACAGTGGAAAATAATTGAGCTAGTACTATACAAGCTGTTGTATCATTTGAAAAGTGAAAAGATTTGCTCGAAGTTTAAGGAGATCCTAGATTTATTTTATTGCCTGGGTGGAGACTTAGACTAACTGTAGTATTTGGCTAATGATAGCATATTAAGTCATAAGGTTTAAAATATAATTTTCAAAAGAACTGAGTGAGTGCTTCAAATCAGAGGGCTCAGCAGGAATTCAAAATATTTTCTGAAAATAGAGTCACATGGCATTTGGTGTCTTACAACTTGATGAAAGAAGCTTCAGAAGGGGGAAAGGTTACAACACAAGTTCGGGGAAAGTTTTTAGCATGTCATGAAGAAATAAATGCAGGAAATAAATAATGTAGTAAAAATGTTCCAGTTACAGATAATCCTAGTTTGACTTTCAACTTGTCACTTCCTTGGAAACTAAGTACCTCAGGAGAAAAAGAGATGATTACAAGCAATGATAGTGAGCTGCTGCTTGTTAGCTGAGTCACAATAATTGAACCTTTGTAAACTGTTCCAGTTGCTAAGTAATTCATGCTAGTGCTTACTTCTTCCCTGATGACTAAAGACTTAAATGCCTCAGATATTGTTTTTAGTTAGCTTTACTTAGGTAGACTACATGTGTTATTTATTCATACAACTTTTTCAGACTTGGCAGACTAAAACCTCAATGTCTCCTCGTGGAAATGAGTTCATAGAATACTTACACGTAGTGTAAAGCAGTGTTTCTTCTTCTGCGCTGTAAATTGGTTGCATTTCAATGTAGACAAGTGAGTCTGATGTAGTCCTGTTCTTCCTGTATTTAAGAATAAATAGATGGTTTTGGTTTATGTTCTTTAAACTACCCACAGTAGGGATTGTTCCTCTTCAAATTACACCAAGTAGGTAAAACTTCAGGTATTTTACTATTTTCCAAGACTTTGCTAAACTAAGCAGCATCTGTGCACACACCAAGAATTCTCCTAGAAATTGCAATGGCTTTCTGAAGCAGGCAGCTGTTTGCACTCCTGTTTTTGTCTGTATCCATTTTGTCTCTATTCATAAACATGTTTTTCTTTGGCTTTAATGAATTTTACCATTCATCTCCCAGCCATTTCCACACTAATCTCTTCAAGATACTTTGATCAGAACTGAATGCCATGGTCACAGTGAGGATGCATCCCTGGTTTACATAACATTATAATATTTTCAGCATTATTTTCTTTCTTTATCTCAACACAGCCTAACATCCTGCTTTTTTCTATCTCTGTTCATTGAACAGTTTTATTTAATAAGCAGGTATATCCACCATAATACATCTTTGCTTCCCTGATTATTATCACATATGTCACTGAAATGGTTCCTTTTGATGTGAATCACTTTGCACTGATTTACTACCTGCCATAATGCTCTCCTGGCATGTTCTAAACATGTATTTGTGGGATTTGTAAGTTTTTCATGGTATTCTGTACTCACTGAAGAAATTCATGTGTTCTTCCTGCAGATTCCACTTTACCATTATTCACCATATTTCCTTGCTGGTTGCTAAAATCATTCAAAAATTCGGTATAAATCCTTCGTTCTCTACTTGTAGTCTCCTTTCTTGAAAAAGAAATAATAAAATTGTTCTCTAATTTTATGTTTCTTTCTTTACAAGCTCTTTGTGTCCCATAATAGAACAGTACCTTGTAACTTTAACTTCTGCACTTCCTCCATGCCTCTCAAGAGGAATTTTGTCAAAATGTAGGTGGCATGGCTCAAGGCACATTGTTTCTGAGAACAGATGAATTTGTTGTAAAAACTTGTTAGCATTGTCATTTACTATCAGATTTGAAAAATTTGTTTCAAGGTATTCTTTCATATCACTGACAACACAACCTTAACACCAGCACAGCTGACAGAAGAACTTGAACCATGAACTGCAGTCTTATGAAATTTAGGAAAGGGTTCACCTTGCTTAACTTAGTCATAGAGGAGTTAGGTATCTGGTGTAAGCTAGTTAACTGATTTCCTGTATAGACATAGACAAGGAGACATATGCATGTCCAGTGGAAAACTCCAGATGTCAAAATAGAAATATTTTTTGATAGGTTGATCTCTAATAGGTATCTTAATATATCTGTTGTTTCCATTGACATGAGAGAGGGCTAGGATAGTTATTTTAGGATTGTCAATTAATTCTAAGGTGAGCTAAATTGACTAAGAAGAATCTGGCTGCCAGTGATCATTGGGGTTCAAACACATTCTTGTTTATGAATTCCCTAAACAGCTTTCCTAATAATTGGTGTTTTCATAACTATTCTCTTGCCCATACAGAAGCAACTTCTGGACATTCTATTGTTCTCTGGTGTACCTCATAAAGCAGGTTCCCTTCTCACTCTTTCCCAGCTCCTTCTTTCCACATACCAGCTGCACTGAATCAGGACTGTAGTCCCAGTTGTCCTTAGTCCTGTTTTATCTACAATGCCTGCCAGAACTTTTCATACTTCATCGTGTCTTAGAGCATGACCAGCTTTGGGTTTCTGCCAATTCTAACACAGTAAAATGAGCTACTAGGCAGCATTTTCCTACATTTTCAGTTCCCCATCTTTGTTGTCATTGGGTATCATGCTCCAGATTAACTGTTGAAAAGACATAGATACCTCTCAGATGGGTCTGTGTTGATTCTTGTGGCGATCTGCTTGCCAAATTTCATGTTAGACATTCTCTTTCTGCAGTCTCAACCTGCCACAAACGACCTACCATCTTGTCATCACAACTCTATGCAATCCCTTGTTATTCTCTCCCATTAAAATCTTACCAGCTCTCAATCATTTCCTCTCTGCAATGCTCCTATAATTTTGATGCTGTCTTGATTTATGAGAAATGCACTCTTCTTTCTCTGTGTTTCAATATAGTCAATGAACTGTTGTCTCAATCCGACTTTGTTTTTCTTTTGCTTTTTATATGACTTTCAGTGATGAGGGTGACAATTTTCCTTGCTTCTTTCTCTTTTCCTTTACCATCATCATTGCATAATTCTATTTCATCTATGGATAAATTACTAGATTTTTGAAAGTCAAGATTACTAGATTATTTACTAGTACAAGGGACTACCTCAGACTTTTCATGCCACAGCACAACACTTGACTTGTAACTTCCATCTCTTCCTGGTCAGTTTTCTTTGTGGCATCAGCACTTGTAGGAAAAGGCTATCTCCAAAAAAGTTGATATAACTGGACCAAACCATTGGGAATAGGAAGATGTCGCTACATTACCTGTGTCATTCTAAGCAACTAAGGCATAGAAAGTGTAAAATGCTGTTCACTGTAGAAATACGAGGGTTACCTTTGAATTATGCTCTTACACATTTAAAACTATTACTGTAATGTACTGGTTTAGTTCACCTTTCTAATCTTTTGTGAGATAGGAAATTTGGAGGAATGCAAAGCAGGCTCAAACTTAAAGAATATGAGAAAGTTTATTAACAGAACTAAAAAGGAAAAGGAAAAAAAAAGAAATTAAAGCAAACCCTCCCTTTTCTCCAGCAACCCCCCTCCCTTTTCTCCTTCCCAAATCAGCACAAAGGATAACAAAACACAATTCTTGGTCAGCATTCACAGTTCTTAAAAGTCTCTCTACTATTTAAGGAAACAGAGGTCTCCTTTGCTGCCCATGGTTCCCAAAACTGCACCAGCCAGCAGATTCACCCGGAATATCTGCCGCCGGGAAAAAACATCTCTCCCATGGAAAGAAATCACAGTCTCTTTACCATGGGCCAGATATGGGGTTTCCCTTTTAAGGATGGACAAATTCCAACCTGAAAAACAACTCTCTTCTTCACAGAAATTTTAAAGTCTCTCACAACTCCTGGGTGACCTGCCGTGGTCACCTTTGTTTCCTCACGTACACTGCATTCAGAATTCTTCATCACCCCCCCATGTCTTTAAGTGGATTAAAGAGAAAAACAGTTTGGGATATTACAGTTCCTACCACACTCTGCAGAAAGCAGGTTTAAGCTCCGTGCCGCAAGCGTGAGTCTACCCTCTTCCCCATCCACCATTTTCAGATTCCCTTTCTCTTTCTCTTTCTCTCTGACCTTGAAGACGCCATGATGAAGGATCTTCGGTGTTCAGGCTTTACGGTGGAGAAAAGCCTCACTCACGTTGTGCTGCTGGCTCCCCGATGTTGTCTCTCAGCTCCATCGGCCCCTGCCAGGATCTCCGCGGGCCATGTGAAAGGGCGGGGGGAAAGGGAGTCCTCAGGAGCCTCGCCGGGTGGTCCCAGCTATGGCAGCAATTCTGGCTGTTCCTCAGCTGCCCGAGGTTCTGGGGTGTTCTCCCGCCGATGCCCCGGGCCATGCCCCAGCATCAGCGGGAGAAGGGGAGGCCCGAGGCTGCTTGAGGCCTCCCACAGGAGGCTGCAAAACCGAAAGAGGGAACTTCCTGTGACCCCCAGGCTTTAAATATGGAAATTTCAAAAAGCGCCACTGGTCAAAAGAGCTGTCCATCAGCTCAGGTTCAACCTACCACATATAATAATATTGTAATATTTACATTATAAATTAACATTATTGATTAATTAATAATTTATAATTATTGATTAATGTATTGTCAATAATATTGTTCTTATATTGACATTATATCCTTCCTGATGGGGTAAAAAAATTACTTCTGCACCTGATTTGCATACAAAATTATATCTTCTATATAAGTCCAGCTATATTCTCAACCTCATTTAGCAAGTTGAAAGACCTTCAACTACAGTGTGCTTTGAATGTAGTTGTGATTCAATAGAAAGGCTTTGAAAGAACTTCAGCAGGTGCTGTCAAAGTCCTGCCCCCAGTTATGTCCACAGCACAGTCTTCATTTTGGGCAGCGTATGTGCACAGCCAGTGTGAACCTAAGGACCTTTTTTGTATTAGTTTCCAAATGTACCTATTCCGTCAGTCTAAGCAGTGTGTATAGACACCTTTTACACTATACGTACTATACTATATTGTACTATGCTGAGAAAGAGGAAGCTTATTAAGTATCAAATACCTTTCATATTCAGATTCATATATGCACCTACTTGAATTTATTTGAGTAACCTAAATTAGGGTGATGGGATACAGTATTTGTGAAATACTCTGGCAGAGTTGACTGTGAAAGGGATTTGGCATGAAGGATGAGGATATGTGTATGAACTTGTTCTTTCAATTTGTTAGAAGATTTAAGGAAACATCTTCAAAGCCCATGCCTGCTCATGCAGTATGAGTAGGTTCGAAAACAGACTTCATCTGCCATGGTGCTCTTGAATCCCGTAGTGTCCTCAGCATACCATTACTCTTCCTCAAAATCAAATGTATTTTAGGAAAAATTTTAGGAAATGTATACAGAGCAGAGGACTCCATTTGCAGGAAAAAGAGAAGAATGAAACACTTAAACTTTTACTACTGTAAGGCATTATCGTGGAATTTCGAAGCGTTTGGGAATGTCTTTTTATATCAAGATATTTGTTTTTCAGACCTTCCATGGACTTTAGTCTTTACTAGAGCTGATGTCCATATTTCCCAGGATGAACTAGCTGACATCAGAAAAAGTTGAAAATCTTTATTTATAACATAAAGGGGATTGCTTAAAATGTATTTCTTCCTCTTTGTACCACTCCTCTTAGTTTCATCTCTTCTGCCCTTTTTGTTATACTTGTCTTTTTCACCTCTGTCTTCTCTAATTTGTTGTGTTTCCTCATCTCTCAGATTTCCTTTTCACTGAATCATAGAAAAATAGGACTGGAAAGGACCTGAAGAGGTCATGTAGTCCATCTCCTCCCCCTAGGCAGGATCAGCTGTCCCTATACCATTCTTGACAGATGTTTTTCTAGCTTGTTCTTAAAAATCTTCTGTGATGGAGGTTCCCTGACATCCCTAGGCAACCTAGGCCCCTTTCCTTAGCATTCAAAAGGTCTTCCTGATGCCTGACCCTAGCTTCCCTTACTGCAATTTGAGTTCATTATTTTCTTCTCCTTTCCATTAAGTCCATATTTTGCCCTTGCTGTTTGTCCAGACTCTGTGTAAAAACAAGTAGCAGCTCTGTTATGATACAGGGCAATATTCTGTCAAAAGTTTTCTAGATTTCCACTTAGTTTCTTTCTCTTTCATTATTTTATGCAAAATACCTTGTTACCCTATCACTAATATGCAGCTTTCTGGACGCAGATAACAACATCCCTGATCTCATAAGGCCTTTAATACAGAGCTCCAGTCAACCATCCCAGGCATAGGAATATCCTACATGCATAATTTAAGAACAAAATTCAGTCTTACAGACCTAATTCATTCTTTACTTCTGCAATTATCAGTCAATACTACCTTCACTGTTGACAGCAACATGTAAACCTCATGTAAAAGAAATACGAATAAGGCCCTTTGCAGTTTTCAGTTTATTCTTATAAAATATTATGATGCACTTTCCACTTCTCGTATTCACTTCATTCCTCTAGCTGCAGTGTGCATACACATATTGCTGCTGGATACTGATCACTGTTGCATACAGTCATCATTCTGGCATGTCTACTATATCCACCTACACAGAATGGCACTTACAGCAACTGCTTCTGTAATTTCTGTGCCTCCTTCTGTCTTTGGATGGAAAATGCACAACAGCCATAAATATAATTCATATCATATATACTTGTCCAAAATTGGGAAAAGTCAGCTATTGCAAGTTCAAATTGATTCTGTCATCTAGAATCTAATTCATAATCTAATCGTTGCCTCTCCTTAAGGCTATTTCTGGAGTGGAAATTATAGTGGATGAAAAGAGAGAGTATTTTAATGCAATTTCATGCCATAGATAACTATCATTGTTTTTTAAGCAGGACATTTACAGCTTAACCATCATGTCTGTAAAGCAGAGGGGGTGCTGGAAATTATGTAGGGAGTTAAAGACGGAATCCTCCCTCAGTTTCTGGTCAGGCCTTAAGGTGACTCTTCAGCCGCTTCAATCCAATTGCTCACTTATCCCTCACAAGCAGTGAGTTAGAAACCAACCTGTAAATATCCCTTATATATTGCTGTTACACCTAAGGCTACTGTGAATCCAAACTTCACTAGCCATATTCCCTTATGCCTAGCTAGATTTTGAGAATTTCTTGTATTTGTTTAAATATTTCTGGACCTTCAAAAAGAAAGTTGCCAAGCTTCTGGGTATTCCAGTTATTTTAAAAATATATGCATTGTACAAAACACGTGCAGAGACTCAAACACTTCCTAGACTCAACCATCATATTGTGCACGTGCTACATAATGACTCTGAGTGCATGCCTTGCATGCAGAGTGCCCTCTCATTCTAGAGCTTCCTGGAGGCTTCAGATTTATTGTGCACATGCTCAGTAGTTGAACTGTTCAGTGACTGTATGTGTAACATAGCTGGAAAATGTTGGATTTGCTATCTCCCTGAGAAACACTGATGGGCAATGGTGTAGAAGCATAAAAAAACTATGGGTGGAAGGTCAAGGCTCAAGAGATTATCCAGTCCAATCTGTTGGTCTCAGGTGAAGTAGCTATTCCAGTTGTTGGCTAATTTGGTCCTAACCACTGTCATAGAAACCCACAGACTCCACCAGTAATCTATGCCAGTGTTTCACTGCCACGTTAAATAGCTTTTCCCAACATCTAATTTGAACCTTCCAGATAACTAGGCCTCGTTCTCTCCATTATAAAATGTGCGACATAATAATTATCTCCTCTTTTCATTAGCTATGCCTGTATTCAAAGCAGGCGTCACATCCTGCTTGATCTTCCCTCCTTTAGATTAAACATGACCAGTTCATTACAGGTTCCTTCATAAGCCTCAGTTAACTCCCAGGCCTTCAGCCATTCTAATTATTTAACTCTACTTGGTCCAGATCTTTCTGAAGTCTGGTACCTAGCTGTGGGCATGGCATCCCCCTCTGCAAAGGTCTTTTCAGGGCTCAGTAGAAAAGAAGATGCACTTCACATGCACTGCAGACATCACTCCCACTCACATGGCTTGGCATGGGAACTGCCTTTACTTTACTTTTGCAACACCACAGGATTGCAGCCGGCATGTTCAAATGCACAGAAACATTTTGATTCCTAATCCTGTAATCCAGCCTGTCAAAATTTCCTCACAGCATGTCATCAGAATGTAAATTTAGTAAAGATATTCTCGGCTCGATCATCCAGGTCATTAAGAAAATATTGAGTAGTGCAGAATGAGGACAGACTTCTATGAAGCACCACGCATGCACACTTCTATTTCCACAGATATCTCATCCTCAGTTTTGTTTTCCTACTACTTTGGCATTCATTCTGCAGCAATTTCACCTAAACTATGCTTCCTTAGGTTATAAAGAATGTCACATGAGGGAGTGTTGTGACACTTGTAAAGTCAAACCACCTACTGCTTTTTCCCTGTCCGCAAGGCCAATTACCCTGTCTTAGAGGGAGATCAGATTGGTTTGACACAGTTTGTTTCTAACAATCCATGTTGTCTGTCGCTACCTTGTTTTCTTGCGGGTGCTTACAAATTGTTTGATTATTTTCTTCAGTACTTTTCCACGGTTGAAGTTCAGTTGACTGGACTATAATTTTGCAGATCTTTCTCTTTAAAGATAGCTGCTGTATTTGCTCCTCCATCCTCACAGATAAGCACTAACATCTCTTAGACTGTTCCACAAGGGTGAAAGCATATAACTCATCTAAATACAGTACTTATCTTCCCTTGCCTGCGCTGAAATCTTTAGTTTTGCCAGAGATTCCCTCAGACAACATACACAGACCCCAAACACCTGCCTTTTTCTGAAAGCTGCAGTCTGGATGTGATGTGGGTCTAATGGATGGACAGGCAGTCCACTCCTGCAGAGTTCAGAAGAGGCCAGCAGTCATAGTGGGATGTTTCCCTAGGAGAAAACATTATAAAAGTAGGCATTCCGGGTTGGGAATTCTCTGTCGATAAAATCCAGAACTTAGAGAATTTTTTTAAAGATGCTCACTGCTTTCATGAGTCTGAAAACTGGAAGCCTTTTAATCAGCTTCTCAACTTTTATCCCCTTGATAAAGTGCCAGTTATATTTTTTTAAATGTACTTGATAAAAAAACCTCCTTGATATAAAAATATGTTTCTTTTTAGTAATCCACAAGGAAGTCAGAATACACTAAAACAGGTCAGATAAATAATTATCATTATTAAAGGTTAAATCAAAGTTTCTTCATTCATTTTCTGTTATATTATGCCATGTAGAAGATAGAAAAAGAAGTTGAATTTTTTCCATTCTTAAACAGACTCTAAAAGTAATATTGTCATTGAAATAGTTCATACATATTGCACAGAAAGTGTCATCTGGAATGTGAGCAGATACCTTTATCTACAGTGTTACACAATTTGTTGTCTACTTAGCATCAGACATTTCTATGTGTGTTGGGAGGATAATACATATAATTTGAGTGCTACTAATGAATGCAGCTCCTTTTCTAAAGTCATTTTTTTCAGTTAGATATCAAAAGAGAAAAATTCCTACTCCTTAGCATTCAAGAAATAGATTTTAATTACGGACTTCAAGCAAGGCCAAATAGGCCTTTATCTTTTCCCCTTGTAGTAAATGCAGATAACAGCTGCATTTGTGAAGTGAAGTGAAGCCTTTTTAGAATATTTTTACGATCTTTTTTGATCAATATCAAGAATCATCATAAAATAAAGATATAATAAGCAGCAGTCACCAGAGTGTATCAGTACTGTATTATTGTATTCTTATGCTCTGAAATGGCTGTACTGGACTACTAGAAGCCAATTCATAACTGTAAAGTCCATTGTGTGCCTTCATTCTGTAGAGAGATTTCCCTTCAAATTTTCTGAGAGTTTTGTGTGAAAATCAGTACCAGAGAATGTTCCTAGATTTCAACCCCACATGAAATCATATCATAGGCAGAATGGATTCATGGTTCTTTCCATTCCCCTAGTAAACAAACAAAGAATACACTCTTGGAATATTTGTTAAAAAAAATTTTAGAAAGCCAGATTCATGTATCACAGTGTATCATTTGCATCTACCATACTCACTAGACTTTTTAGGCATGTCTTACTGGATACAATCCTGATGTGAATGGGACTCAGAAGTTTCCCTTTGTATTTTAGTCAAGGACGACTTACCCATTTCCGTGATTTTTGTTTGCTAGATCTGATGTCATAAATCAAATCATTGCTTCCTGTAGGAAAGGGATTTTGGCTTGGTTTATGTCCTTTTCCCCATTCCCACTCTTCTTGGCCCTGGTCCTGCAGTATGAAAGGACCTCTGTGAAACAATCCTGATTTCTATGAGAATCCATGTAGGGAATAAAAGTCTGGTTTCATGAGTCAGAAAACAGGTAAGGATATGTATTTAATAAATCAGAATGCTGCTGTGAATGTCATAGGTCTCTTATCACCCATTTCAAAAAAAGTATTTAGCTTCTAATTAGATTAAGTATCCAGTTAAACTGAGTAAAACTGGAAAGACAATATTCAAGACAGCTCAGATTACTCCTGCTGTAACACTGTCACCTGAAAAAAGCCCATGGTGTATAATGCTCCTATGTGATTTGTTCCCCAGAAATAGGTGGGTGAGATGGTGCATTGAGAGTTTTCTATTACTGCTTCACTTTCTAAATACCTATTTTTACATTTTAACATATAGCTCCATCAGCCCTCCCAGACGCAAGTGGGACAAGCAGCCTCACAATCCAATCTCCTGCATTTGGCTCACAGTCAAGCATCTATGTCTCAAAGCCCAGTGCGTCAGGCTTCCTCTTCTTCCTCCTCATCCTCCTCCTCTTCAGCTTTGAGTGTTGGCCAGTTAGTCAGCAGTAAGTATTGCTCCCTGGCTCTCCTTAATTCTCCCCTCTGTTTGTTCTCCTCACTGCTGAGTTTCCCAATCTGCTCTCCCTCCTTTTGATTTTTTAAATATAATAGATTGTATATTGCTAAATATACTGACTCTCACCAGTGAGAAATACTAAGTGCTGTCATGGATGGGGCTTAAGGTAAACATGCCTTTAGGAATTTTAATCAATGCTGAAAATGGTCATAAAAATGGTAGCAGCCATTATTTGACTCATTAGGGCAATTGTTATAACTGAAATGTAGTTTATGTTTTTTGGAAATTACACGTTTTTGAATCAGTCAGTATAATGAATTACATTTCTCAGAATTTGGTGGGCAAACAGGTACTCCTACTTTTAGTTAAACTGCTTGTTTGTTTGCTTGGTTGATAGAGCAAACCATTTTACAAACCCTAATACTACACAAATCTAGAGTGAGAGACTTTTCTTGCGAGAAAAAGCTTGCAAAATTTAAACAGGAATGAACTGGAAAATGTGGGGGAGAAGAGAGAAACACACTGCAGTGAAATAACTGAGTTCCAGTGTTAGGATTGTAACAGCTGACCTGAACAGCCCTTTCTTCCAGATCGCACAGTTCAGAGTCTTTGCTATTACCCTTTCAGCATTAACTTGGTCTTTACACAGCAAAAACCACAGGCTGACAGTATACACAAGAAGCATTAACAATTTTTTGCACATCTGCAAAAATCCAAGTGATTTGAATGATCTTGTTCTATGATACTCCATGTACATATTCTAAGTAAACAAACTCTTTGGCTTATGCCATATTGGTAATGTAAAATATGCAACTGATACAAGCTTATGAAGGGCTTGGGGAAACTGTCATGCAAGGAGAGATGTGAAAAAATCTTGGTTAGATTATTTCAGAGATCTTTTACATGGGGAAATTACTAGTAGAGACATAGTGGTAAAATTATGCTGATATAACTCTCAGTGGGAATACTTTTATTCTGGAATGAAAATTTCTGCATATAGATACAGATATAATTATAGTGATATAAATATACTGCTATTGCTCTATCAGTAGTAAATTTTCTCATGTAGGCATGCTTGTAGGAGGAAGACAAATAAGAGGTTTTACATTACAAATCCATAAAATTTACCCTAGTCCATGTGGGAAAATTGAGTAACATAGCTGATGCAGAGTAAGTTATTTTTCAATAGCTAGTCCAGAATAGCTTGTCTTGTGGACATTCTAATTTAAAATAAATGCATCGTGGAAGAAGCCCTTTTAAGTTTACAGGATAAATCCATCAAAAGTAAGGAGATGCTCGAAAAATAGTTGTCTGTTCAACTGTATGCAATTCCTATTAGAACATGTATTTAATTATAACAATATATTGTTGTGATTAAAATCATACAATCATGATTTTTTTTGTTCATCCTCCTTTCAGTGCATTCCCAGTGGAATTGTCTAATGCAACAGGTGGGCTGTTGTCCCATGGTTTATCTGATTCACTAATCTGTTCCCCCGTTTGCATAACATTTGAGGTAGGAAGCCATAGAGGAGTGAAGGATGGTCTTGCCTGAGGCAGTAGAGGACTGAGGAGCTGAAGCTTTCTGTCTGCTATGTAATTCCAGTGCAACGTTAGGCAAATCCTTAAAAGAGATTTTTCACAAGTGCTCCCTCTATATCCAGCTTGAGACTCTGGACTTTAATTTACAGAAGAATCTGGTAGTCACAGTTGCAATTTAAGTGCACTTTCATTGTAGAACTGTATCAAGAACCATTTAAAGACACAGTCTAAAAAATAATTTCCTACTTGACCTAGACTGGGTATCCAAAAATGCTTCTTCCCTTAATATCTGTCCACTTCTCTGTGAATGAGAAGGGGAAGACCCTCATCTTGTAGAAACACAAGAAAATAAATTAAGATTTAAAAAAAAACAGAAAAGCTCAAGAGGAGATGTCTTTAGTGAAGAACTTTAATAGATGTCTGGGGCCACACACTGAACAAGTAAAAAGGCAATACATCTATCAGTTTGTCTGTAATGAAGGACAGTTCATCCTGTGCACTGAATGAGGCACGTGAAAAAGAAATGATAATCCATGGCTCAAAGATTATGCAACTCCGTGTTGTGGTCTGCTGTAATTCCAGCATTTTGTATCTTCTGAGTGTTAATTTGTGCAGCTCTAAGGATGTTCTTTTAGCTTCATTTTTTGCTTGGATAAATTTCGAAGTTTTTACAAAAGCAGAATAGTAATGTACATCAGTCATATGGTGAGATAATCTTTATGTTCATAGTTGGAAATAGGAGATGTGTTGAATGGATGGAAAAGCTGATAGTTCTGTTATCATCTTGTTGGTTCTGCTCTAAAACAAGCATGCTATGCTTATGGATTTGGCTGAGAGCAGAGGAGTATGAGGCATGGGAATATCAATTTGGGCACAACTGGGAGATACATTAATGAACATAGAACTTTTACTTGATCCTCTCAGGCTTGACTCCATCCACTACTTGTCTTGTTCTAATCCCATTAATTCTTCACACTGTTCTTCACACAATCTGCTCTCCCTTTGCCTCCATGCTTTTGTGCCTCTAGTTTTCTCCCTGCAGTCCTTTCCTCACAGTCCATCGTTACCCAACTTCTCTTCCCATTTCAGTTCCCACTCAGTAACATATCTGTACCCTTTTACCAGCCTTTTTATTAGATAGTATATCTTGTTTTATCATTAGTGCCACCTCTCTTTCCCTATTTTCTTTCCTCTACCATAGTGCAGAGTAGTACCACCATAGTGAGTGGTACTACTCTGCGCAGTCAGGCCCTCTCTCCCTCTGCTCCAAACTCTAACCCCTGCTCTTTAATAGTCTTCAAGTTTGGCTTTTTCCTTCTATCATATATTTTTCTTTAGACTCAAGATTGGTTTTTGCCCCCTCTGCATCCAAATCCTGCTGATGCCACTCCCACACTCCCCAGAAGGCATCAGAGGAGTGTGAAAAATTATCACAAAGAAGAGCATCAAGTCAGTCTCCCTGTCTTTACTGCGGTTCTATCATAAAGCAGGCCAGAGCTACAGGCATAGGAAACTTTTCATACAATCAGACCGACAAAGGAGTTGCACTTGGAAATTAACTCACTGGAGTTCAGATCTTAAGAGCATTCCAAAAGAAAATGTTATTGATAGGGAATTCCTGGAAAAAATGACACGTTAAACATAGTTACACATAAATAAAAACTTGTGGAGCTGTTTTGAGTTTATGCTTCCAGCTTCATCCAGTCTCTGCTATTCAAGACTAACAGCATGAGTAGCGTGAGGAGAAGATCAACTCACTTTTGCCATTTACACAGCAACCTTACATAGATAGAAGCAAACCAGTCATCTCAATTTTCCTTAAAAGCTGTCCAGCATACTCCTGAGAGCATGTAGCCAACCACAAACTGGAGCTAACACTGCATGCCTAAGCCTGCTTGAGCTGCCACATCAGGGACAGTATCGCAGGGCACAAGAGAGCTACCTACTGTTTTCTAGTAATGCAGAAAGAGCCTACAAGAAAGAGGAAAGTACGCTCAGTTCAGTAAGGAAAGATCAAACCACCCGTGTAATGAAACATGAAAATCAGATGGGATCCTTTATAGCTTTTCCTTCTCAGTGATACTGTTTGGATAAATAGTATTAAATGACCTTCATGAGTTTGAAAATTGTTTCATGTGACTGAAAAGCCATTTTCACAAAACTGTGGCTGCACATGATGCTATAGATGGAATGTCATCCTTGTTTTGCTTCTTTACGCAACCTATTCAGGTTCTAGATGCAGATCCCTGAAGGGCAGGAGCATATCTTTGTCAAGTCTGTGACCTTTATAACATCCCAGCTCCCACACTGGCTGCAGAGCTTTGTATGAAAGGCCTACAATTGAAATCCAGTGTCTGAAAGTTCATTTAAAGTCTTTCAGTGGGATGCGGTGGGCAATGGGTCAGTGTTTCTGAGAGAAATCCTTAGGCATGAGGGCAGCAAGAAACAACTTGTGGCCTCCCGAACCTATCTTTGATTTCTTTATCCCTCCTCAGATATCATTCATGAGGAATATAATTTCCTTTTCCTCATTCCTTACAAAGTTGTAGTCCAGACCTCTGGCAGAGGTTCTGGATTTGAGTACCTTGGCAGAGATTTGCTATATTCCAGAAATAGTTGCTAAATATAGCAAAGTTCATGTAAAACTAGTCACATTTAGCCACTTGTTCAGTTGATCAAATTGCATAGAGCATCCTAACTTCAGCAAATAATTATTTGGGGCAAGCTTCTGCACACTGACTGCAAAGAGAGCAACTCTTTTACAAGACGTTGCTTCACATCAGAGAAATTATTAAAGCACAATGAGAAAGTCACAGGAACTCTCTTTATTAACTTTAGTGTTCCATGTTCCTTGGGTTTATTCCTTTTGCTTTTCATTCTAGTAATATTTTCTGTATGATTTTGCTTTTATTTTAATATGTTTCTTAATTTCAAAAAAGTGTACTTCCTTACTTTTTAATTTCTCTTTCTTCTTTTTATTTCTTGTCCTTTTTTTCCCCTTAGGTTATTGTCTTCTTTATAGCTTTTCCCTTTTCTCTCATCATCATCCCTTCATCCCTAACCAGCAACAAATGCTAATTATTTTAGAGGCAAAACATAACAGTTATTTCCAAATAAAAGATATTTTAAAATAAGTTCTGTCTAAGCAAGGACTGCGAGATTCATCTCTACTCTTCCTGTCCCTTCTGTATGATTCCTTTGTATTGTCTAATCCTATTTGTATTCTCTTTTGTCTTCTTTGTTTTCTCTTCATTCAATTCTACATCATTATTCCTCCCTTTTTCCATTTCATTTTCCTCTTCTGAAATGCATCCCTCTGCTCATTTCTTTAACTTTTCCGCCATATGTTCTCTTTGTGGAAATCACTGGTTTCCCCTCGTGCTCTGAGACTTGTGTCCCCATGAAGTTCCTTTCTTCCTTCCAAATTCATTTTACTGTCATCTGTTACTATAAAATTAAAATGCCTCCCATAAACAAATTATTCTTCTTTTTTTTCCCCCTGAGCTCCACTCCATTTTCCATTATCAATGTTTTGTCCTGCCTTTCTTATCCAATTTACTTTCCATTGGACCTCCTCAGCCAGCTATTTCTCCTCCTGTCTGACTGGGGAAATCATCCCCCTGTAATCCCTCCCGTGGCAGAACTCTGTGCAACAGAAATTTGGTTTCTCCTTCAGGGTGCACTGATTTCTCTGTAGCAGCTCTTTCCCCTAACTATTAAAATCACAGCATATTTTCACTCAACAAGAAACTCACACAGGATTTTCAGAAGAATTCAGAAGTGGGAGAAGTATTCCCTTCAGTAGGAAAAAACATATTTCAATGCAGGAGAGCCTGTGGATTTAATTTCTTCCATACTGCTCATCTACCTTCAACATCCACTAGGACACCTGGTAGAATTTAACTGTCTTCCTTTTTGTTAGATGTACCCATATCCTCTGAAATGGTCCCAGACAACCCTCTTACCTTTCTCCAGCACCCAGTAGTTTCACAGACAGCCATTGTTTTCTCAGGCAATAATGTAAATTTGGAGTCTTGAAATGCTGTCACTGTAGATCCCAAACACTCAATGGGTTTGGTATTCTCTATTTTCCTGTTCTCACTGGGCAGCCTTCCCTGGGATAGCCACTTAATTTAAAAAGCACCAGATTATTTACTGTCTTCAATAAGCTACTCTTCCTAAAATGTGAAATGCACTATATGTTCTACTGTTCTGAAAGCCCAGAACTTGTTAAAACAAAGTCCATAATCTCTTTGAATATGTTTATGTATGTGCATATATTAGACCACACGATCTAAGACTGTATTGATGGTATTTTAATGCAGTAGAGTAAAACAGACCAATGATGATATCAATAGAGTGGTCTTAATAGCACTATTTGTGTTTTAGGGAGGTGACAGAAGACAACATCTGTGGATTTCAAAGGGCTTTGAATCACACCCAAAGTAGAAGTGGTTCCAATTTCGTACAAATGCTATTTTCCCTAGAGTTCAAGATAAAACACTTCAGTGTTTCAGTCCATCCGTTAGTACTTTCCTGTTGCCAAAGATGCTATGAAAGAATGAAACCTTTTTCTCAACAGATATTCCACCGTATACTACATTCTACTCCCATATTACTGAAGGGCATCACAGGTTTTTTCTCATCTCAAGTAGAGCTCAGGCTAATATTTCCCTCATCCAAGTGCTGCAGGCAGGAAATGTCTTTCCATGATGCTCACTGTTGCAACAGTGCCAGATCATTCTAGATCCAGCAGAACTTGGCAAAATTTCTCTATAATCTCTATAATTTCTCTATAATTACAATTAGTTTTCTCACTTCCCTTTTTATTCCTAACAGGAGTTGGGGAGGATTACAGGTGCCAGGTGCCATATTTTGCTACTTTGCAAGTTCTCTGGGAACACCTGAATTGTCCTTTGTCACATTCTTAAGAGCCTTAGTCAGAGGCCTTAAAATAACAGAAGGAAAGAGGTGAGGAAGGCCACCATTTTAATGTACTTTACTCAGGTGATTTTTTGAGGCCAGTGTTGTATAGGATATTTAGTACAGAGACCTAAAGAGTAGATAAGTCTTCAGCTCTCTTCTGTGTCTCTGAAATTCAAAACTGGTATGCTAGATAGGCTATATGGCGTAAGCAGGAGAATTTCAGGCTTCTAAAGGAAATTACTTTATAAACCTGAGTGGCCACTGTCACAGCAATTAGTCCTAAAGCAAACAATATGCTTTGTACTGGATGAGTGCATAGGTGTACAGGTGACCACAAGGACAGCAGTGAGAGCAGCAGAGATGATTCTGAGTGTGGAGTATTGTTGAAATAAGGTTCAGCCTATGTGCATGTTTATCTGTGCATAGTTCATGTGGTCCCTGGTTGCATACACAAGAATTTTAAAAATATTATTGCCATGTGTGCTTCTTACAGTCCAGCAACAGATAGATATAGGCTAAATTTATATATCAGAAAACCCTTTTCCCTCTGTCTATTATTGGACAAAAAATTTTTTTCATAGGATGTTTCAATCGTAAGAAAATTTTACACCAGGCTTATAGACCCTTGAAAATATAAGCTTTGTTACTATAATGGTGATAAGCCCTCACTAGAGCCATACTAGCAGGTAATGTAGTCTAGCACTGTCCTTGGACAACTGCTTGCATTTACAGAAATTGAGGGGTTATTGTGCAGCAAACTTTTCACCTTGGAGTCTGAGGAATGAGGTGAAGAACAATAGAGATGTCTCACTGGGAGAATGGCTTCACTACATGCAGGATTGCACAACACTTTGAAATCTTCTACCATCCCAGTCCCATGCTGTCTCTGACTTGGCAAACACTTTCATTTAGTCAGGGATCAGTAGCCTGGGAGGTGGGGGAAAGTTCCATTCTCCAGCTGTTGTGTCATTTCCCTTGATAAGTCCTAAATTGACCGAGTTATCCAGCTCCAAAGGAGCTTTTCTGTGGTAGACATGCTTTATTATGTGCCCTTTCAGGGACAAAGGCTTCTGTGTCAGTAAACTGCTATAGAGAGGAAGGACAGATTTATTCTCACAGCATCATAGGCATTATCTTCTGAGGGGCTAATGTAAAAGTAAAAAAACTCTGCAGCATTACCATCCAAAACCAGTGTTGTTGCTCCTTGATTATCGACCTGATGGGAGGCAGAATAAAAAGCCTGAAAGGCTGCTTCTCAGAAGGGAATATTTTAAAAGATTATTTTTAAATTAAGGAGGTTTTAAAGGCAGAATTTTGTTTAGGCTTGTTCATTTGCTGTGTTATTTTGGATATCCATGTGGCAGTTTAGGTTGGGTATTGTGTAAAAGGGAAGAAATAGTTGTGAATCTCCTTATTTGGCATTAACTTTAAGTAAAGCAGAAAGACTTGATTTCAAGTTAAAAATCTAAGCAGCTCATACAGATATATATAGCCCTCCCCACAGACTGGAAACAAATAAACACTAACCTTCTTTTGCTATGTGATAAGAAGGGAAAACAGGGAACATGACTCCTCAACCCAGAAAAGACTTGGCAAGGCATAAATGGCAGTGAGGAGCCCAGGCACACCCTCCCTCTGAGGTGAGCAGGCCTTTTTCAGGAGTTCAGCAACGACATATCTTTGAAAATCTTCCACCAGCACCTGCAAACAACTGCAGCCCAGTCAGCATCTTAGTAATCTGAATATGCTTCATAGCACACCTGAAAAGGCAAGTCTGTTTCTGTTTGGGGAAGAAGAGAAAGGGGTCAGTATTAAAAAAATTCAACTTGAAAGTCTTGATGATGAAAACGGCTGTAAGCCTATCCCACTGATATGTGATTAAAAAATATCTCAACAGATCCTCAGACAGCCACTGGAGAGGTGGACGGGGTAAATCTGGAAGAAATACGAGAATTTGCCAAAGCTTTTAAAATCCGGCGCCTGTCCCTTGGCCTGACGCAGACTCAAGTTGGCCAAGCCCTAAGCGCCACCGAAGGCCCAGCCTATAGCCAGTCTGCCATCTGCAGGTAACAAGTTACATCATAAACTCTCCTCTTCTCTCTTTGTTCTTAATAATGATCCAGCTTGTTGTGATGAGCATGCTTGTGTTTGAGTCTCATGACTTTAGAGTGAATTATTTAACCTGATATTTAAATTAGCCAGTAATGTTATCTGATGTATAAATTGTTCTTGTTGTGTATCTTTAGAGTGATTTTGGCCTTTTTTTTTCCTCCTTTTTTAAACAAGTGAGAAACAATGATCCTGGCATAGAGACTTAATTCCGTAGATGAGTTGGAGATCCTGCTGATGCTGGATAAGCACCAGCTGACCCTCTTCATACTGTGCCATTTTCTACAGATAGGGTAACTGAACAAATATTTCATGGCTGCATCCCTGCTAAGTTAAAACCTGTATTACTGTGGTTAGCACTTCACATAGAGGATGTTAATGATGATTTACCTAGGCAACACAGAAGGGAAAAAAATAGCCTTCCTGCTATCTTGCAAACCAGCAGCTATTCATCTTTTATCAACTAAATATTTACTAAAAAACCAGACAAACTCATATATGAAAAGCAGAAGCGGAAATCTGTCCTAATCATAAGAAATAATAATAAAGTCTTGACAGAGTTAAAGTAGAATCAAACGCCTTATATGCATGTATGTGTGTTACAGTAATCCCATGTTTATGCATGAGGTAACAAACACACTTAGGTAACAGCTTTTTCCTCTTGGGCAATGCCTTATAGTCCTTCTCCATCAGTGAAAGCCAAGAAACCAACTCTAAGCTCATTTAAGTGGATTTTGTTCTTGGTGATCCATGAAATGCTCTGTCTTTTTATCTGCTCTTTATACTTTTAATGTATTCCCCATAGAACGGAAGTGTACTTTTCCTGCAGTTAAAGACTAAGGTTATAAATAACATCAGTATGGGGTAGTGTGCTTGCAGCTCACATTTTGCTCAATGATTTTCCATAAAACCCATTGATTGTTGTTAAATACAAAAAGCTCCATAGGATCCTCTCACTTCTATGGTCTCCCCTACTGTTTTTTCTTATAAGATACCTCCCTGTAGAAAATAACCTTTATTCAGTCTATACAAGGATACTACTGCTGGGAAATTTGTTTCAAGACTTGTATGTTGTTTTACCAAACATGTCCTGCAGTAACAACACTAACAAGCAATGCCAATGATATAAATGCTATTGCTCCCTATTGTTAAGGATTAATTTTGATTTTGTATTTTTTTAAATTTCTTTGTGGTCAGTTGGTAAAGAATGCCTAAAATGGGTGGAATTCTTAGAAACTGACAATTTTTTGTAGCCTTAAGTTGCTGTTTATCATGCTATACTTTAAAGGAACACATTGCAGTTTTCTTTACTTTTGTCTAGTTTGCTGTCTTCTCATTTCCTCCATCTTCCTCACACTTTGAGAAAGCACTGGGGATGGTGAGACCTTTTACAGAGGGCTCCTTGGAGAGGCAAATTGCTCAGAACATGAGATTGGGTGCAAGAGCTGGTCCCAAATACTTGCAAAGTTACAGGTTTTTTCGTTTCCTTTGCCCACTTCAGATGGACACCATTTTGGGGTGTAATAATGTGCAATTTTTTTAAGCACCAAGACAAGCTGCTTCAGTAGCAGCATGTGTTACTCAGAAATAGTACATTTAACTTTTTTTTTAGTTGTAACAAAGGAGTTTCAGTATGAACTCCAGGTCAGTGGAAGGGGCAGTAAGGCAAGCAATTTGAACAACGAACTCGAAGACAAATGTAGAATCTCCTGGTGGCCTGTGCAGGTCATATGAGCAATATACCACCTTGATATGTTCTGCATGCAAAGAGCACCATGTTCTTTAACTTGAGACAGTACATTCTAAAATATATCCTTCAGCCTGAAATATCACTGGACACCAAGGAATGACACCTTGCAGTCAATACCACATTAAGATATCAAGCACCAATTACAAATTCTTTGGAGTATTATTATCTGAAATTATTCTTTGTCTTATTCTTTCTTTGGGAGAAGTGCTTTGTTTCTTGCTGGAATATTTTTTGCTGCCTCCACATGCTGAATAGACACACTAAACATGGCCAGCTACAGTCACCAAGTTTCTTTGCATAAAGGCATTGATTTGGTCGGTCTCATCTCCAGAGCACTCTGTGATTAGTGGTGGTGGTGGAGCTTCAGCACCACCTGGGCTGGAGAGCACAGCAGTGACATCCAATAATTGTTGCCTTTCTGCAGCACTAAATACCACAACGTGCAGAGTGGACAGAGCAAAGTGGGAAAATACAAATGTGTGGCACCAGAGGACTTGGGTTAAGATTTTTTAATGTGTAGCAAAAGAGGATGAACTCAGTAAATGAAAAAAACAATTACTTATAAAACTTGAAATGTGAACTCAGCTCTTCTGCTTGTTTTTGAAAGGATTAAAGCTTTGTGTGGCTGCTTTTCCAGATGCTTTATTATACTTGTAAAATCTGGTTTGGCAAAAGACTTTTGATGGCAAAATGATATATAGAAGACCTCATTTACAGGAAATGATATCACTCTGGTACAGTTTACAGAAATCCCACAATAAACTCAGCTTGGTGCCACAGCATATTAGTAGACTGTTATGCTGGTTTTCATCTGGAAAACATGAGTCTGTCTTTGCACATTGTGGGGACAGCAAGATAATTGCAAAGTGTCCAGCTGTTTCAGCAGAACACCGCCGTGGCGATGGGAATTTTTTTTCCAACCCAGAAAAGGGATATAGCATTAACTTACAAACAGTGAAAATTGCTGAAAAATGGAAAGGAAACCTGATATTCAGAGGCTAGTGTTTGCCATTGGTTTTTATTATTAAAGCTGTGGTGTTTGGATAACATGGATTGGGAGGGATAACAAAAGGATTAAGCACAAAGACAAGATGATAAAAGCAATTGCCTTTGATATCATTTCCTGTAATTAGACTTAGTCTCAATGGTTTTGAAGATCATCAGAAATATGAAAATGTGATTCTTAACCTGTATTATTTAGTGTACTTAGAATTTTGTTGTAGTGCTCATTTTGTGTTAGCATAAATATCTAGCTATATAAAAAAATATATATCTATATCTATGTATAGATATACTTATAGATATACCTGACAGTTTTCATAATCTATTGTAAATTACCTCTGCCAGTCAATTAGTCAGGCAGGCAGGAAGTCCCACCCTGGCAGAGCATCAGTGTAAGACTCTTCTTTCTCAATTTTCCCTCAGACACACCATCCTGAGAAGCCACTTTTTCCTACCACAGGAAGCCCAAGAGAACACTATAGCTAGCAGTCTGACAGCCAAACTGAACCCTGGCCTTTTGTATCCTGCCAGGTTTGAAAAGCTGGACATCACCCCTAAAAGTGCCCAGAAGATAAAGCCGGTGCTTGAGCGGTGGATGGCTGAGGCTGAGGCCCGCCATCGAGCAGGGATGCAGAACCTTACCGAGTTTATTGGGAGCGAACCATCCAAAAAGCGCAAGAGGCGTACCTCATTCACGCCACAAGCCCTTGAAATCTTGAATGCCCACTTTGAGAAGAACACGCATCCTTCTGGGCAAGAAATGACAGAGATTGCAGAGAAACTGAACTATGACCGGGAAGTAGTTAGAGTTTGGTTCTGCAATAAGAGGCAAGCACTGAAGAACACAATTAAACGTTTGAAACAACATGAGCCCGCGACAGCAGTTCCCATGGAGCCTTTAACAGACTCTCTGGAAGAAAACTCCTAAAAACAAAACAAAACCAAACCAAATCATACAGAAAAAAAACCCACACCAACCAAAACGTGTCCATTTGAACTCTGTGAAAATGCCTATTCATCACCCTTGTAAGTAAAAGACTGAGAAAACTACAAGAAGGACAAAACAGTTTATAAATGTCCATGGGTTTTCCTATTTAAAAAAACCAACAAAACAAAACAAAAAAAATACACAACACTTAGAGTGTGTATGGTAGAATTAGTTCCCAAAAAAACCTGAAAAAGCCAGTTTTTTTTAAATGGACTTAAAGTAAACCAAATAACTGCTTAATTTTTTCTGTATATTATGAAAATATGAACACATTTTAAGGAAAAACAAAAAAAAAAAAAAGAAAGAAAAAAAGAAAAAAACATTTATCTGTTTAAAAGAGAATACAAGCCTGCCACCTGGAGGAGTGATTGTAGCCTTTCAGGTATCAAGTGCTGATTCACTATGAAAACTATTAACCAAAGTCAGAAACACGGTATTGCAAACTAGATTGTTAGTATACTCTTTTATGAGTGTAAAATTGTGTTATGAATTTTTACATTTGTATTTTGCAAAGAGGAAAACAACAGGATTAATTTCTCTCATCCTTGTTTGTACCCCCTGCAGGTGTGTACAAAGCCATTCCGTAGTTGACACCTCATTTTCTTTTCTTGTAGTCAACAGTTTTGCAATCTCCTAGTGTTTGGGTGCCAAAAATAATTACTTTTTATTGTGATTTGTGGGATTTGGTATTTCTCTTCTAAGGGTGTATGTCTTGGTTTGCATTTCTTTTTCTGATTTTTTTTTCTGATTCTATTTGCTGCCTCCTCCCTTCCAGCTCATTCTCCATTCCCTCCCCAAGCCCCCCAAACCCAGTACTGTTTAAAGAATTTTAAAAAGAAAAGTGAAATCTTTTATATTGATACTCTGAAATGCAATAGAGGACAAAGAAGGATTACATTTATGTCTGATGGACTGTCAAGCCCACACTGAACATTGTGTTTTTTGTTAAATGTGTAGCCTGAGATTTCTCTGTCCTTTGGCCATGAACCTGGCGAGGTTACCAAAACTCATTTTGTAGTATAAATATAAACTGCACACTTGGTACAGTACTGCATCTATATTATGGTTCCATTTGAAGCAATTTCTCTACAAAGTCTGCTAGCCAAAGAAATTTCTTGAGGTTCTGATGAAAACAAATGGACAGGCTGAGAAGTTATGAGGGTGTTTTGATCGTTACATCACTATGGACAATTTCGATGGTAGTGCTTTGTTCCTTCTGGCTTTTTTTTATGTCATATTGATGCTTGCCCTGTTGACTTCTTCAGTAGGAGGATGTGCTTCTGCAGGTGTTTGCTGTGGCCACTGGCTAGACTAAGCAATTGGGACATAGGGAAAAGCACTGAACATCCCTTGATTATATAAGGTGGGTCACCTGCCATATGATTCAGGTGAACTGATTTTTCTTTACAGACATTTTATCTCTGTGGCTTCCTTTCTGATTGGACAAGCATCTGCTAAAATACTATGGTCATTGGACCTACAAGCATACCAAGGCTCAGACGGAAAGAAAGGTGTTGCAGGTTCTTGATGGAGTGTGGGCTGACCTGTGAAGGTCATCTGCAATCTTCATCTTCTGCTCAGTTATACTCAAGCCTTTGGGATTCAGTCCACCTTTAGGGTAGAAGCTGCATCTTGATCAGGTCTTCCCAAAAGATAACATCAGGTATTTGGTTCAGTTCACTGTAGAGATGGTAGAGTAAAATTCTGCTGGTATAACTCCTGATTGCGTTCTTTGATCTAAGGATGGTTGTGCTGGATTTTTGGTGATCTACTTATGATGTGGAAAGAAGTTCCTGAAGTGATGGAGTCTTCAAACAACACCTCTCTTATTAAAGAGTTTTCAAGAACTCCAGGCTATATCCAAAACTTAGTGAAAGAAACAGACTTTCATTGATTCACTAGGCTTTGAATCTGGCCCTCAGTATTTTATTAATGGGATTTGCCTTGTAAAGTGGGGTATTTATTGCACGGTTAGTGGAGCTTTAAGATTTCAGAGACCATCATCCAGGCCAGAGGCTGCTTCTAAATGTGAGCACTCTCAAAGGTCAGTGTTGGAGCACACTGAGGATCCAGTACTCCAGGATGGGCTCATGTCCAGGAAATGCATTTTAGACTTTAAGCTTCAGCAGGGTATGTTTCAGGATATTTTCAGTATTGCTTTTATGAGGAGGAGAGTGAAAATTGTTATTGACTCTTTTTCAACTGTTGATATATAAATAACTGCTGATGGGAATAAACACCTCAGTAACCACAGGCGAATTGTGAGGGACAAAAAAGATGCTTCATCCAAGCTAAGCATGTAAAGTAGAGAGTCTCACAGCAACATCTACCCCTCTGGGTTTTCTTTATACCGTCTCTCTCCATAGATACCTATTACCACAGAAATATCTATGTTGTCTATAAAAAACGGCCCTAAAGTTGTGGCCACAGTTCAATGTACATAACGATCAGACCACCATCCAGAAGCCAACAGGAAAGCAGGGATGAACAAATCGTATTTGGAAGCAGTCACTCCTGAAATCCTACCTACATCTCCAGAACACACCTAATTGCCCAGTCATTAATGCCACATACACAATTACATGTTCAGTCATCCTTAAGGCCACACCCTCCCCCACTCCATCCCCACCATCAACCATTCTTTGCCTAAAAACTCAATTTCCAATACTCCCAGGGACTGCTCTAAATTCTGTGAAGAAAAATCCCCCAAGAAGAAAAGTTAACTAAACACTGTATGAAAGATACTAAATGTTTAAAAATATGCTGGCAGCAGTTATATAGGCTCTTTCCTGTTCCAAAGTACATATCAGAAGGATATAACTAGGACAGTGAAAATGTAAAATAAATATAAATTGCCAGCGTGGAAGAAAAAATAATATTCATCCCACCATTTTAAAACCATTCATGTGCAGTGATTTTTTTTTACAGTTTTCTAATTTTATATTATGTTTTGTAAATTATTTATAAAGTGTTATAATACTTGTCATATTAATTTTTTTATACACGAATTTTTGCTATGAGGCATAAATGGTGCCTGAACAGATTGTTAGGAAGATAAATTATGTGTGAGTCATACATCATTGGGGGGGGCCATAAATATTAAGTTTTATTTTGTTACTGGCAACTTTTCTGGTTTCCATTTGTAAACAATTTTCATGTATTGATAACATTTGAATACCTTTTAATTCTGCATGTGACTAAAAGATAGATTGCTACCAGCAAATGAAACAAAAGTCTCTTCAGTCACATGTGAAGGTTTAATGGTTTTCCAATTTGTTGATAATTGATTTATATATATATATATAAAAAATATTATTTGAATAATGAACCAAGGGTTCACTTACTGCTCTGATTTTGTCTTTTTATGTTTTTCACTAAAAAACTATTTTGGACAGTTGAAGAAATCAAATGCATTCAAATGGTTCCAATTTCTTTACATTATTACTGGAAAAAAAAAAGCCAAAAAAAAAAAAAGAAAAAAAAGAGAAGAAAGAGAGAGAACAAGGAAGCAAAAAGGAGCTAGGAAGGAACAAGTAGAGGCGTATCAAAGAACTCAAGCTATAACCAAAAAGAAATATGTAAAATGCCTTTGCTCGTCTTCTCAATGCTGGACCAAAGCTCAATGTATGTAGGTATATGCACATTGTATAGATATGGCTAAATGTTGCTGACAATCTCGCAATACTAAACTGTTACTATTTAAAAAAAAAAAAAAAAAACAAAAATAAAACTGTTCATCAGTGTTTTACCTCAGCACTCTACTTGTACCCAGTTATTGACCAACATTCAAATAAGAAAATAAGAGAGGAAATTGATTTCCATGTCAATGTTTGACTGTAAAATCTGTCTGGAAAACATTTTGTAATGAGCTTTTTGTCACGTGGTTTGCTTGTTTCCAACTTGAGACTATGTGGGGCACATTTGTTTATTTATTGTTAAAAAGTGATATTATTACTATTATTATTA
>VZTH01007685.1:0-27729 GCA_013397815.1 Aleadryas rufinucha
GGAGTCTCTCACTGGTTTCCTTTTCAAACCATCACAACACAAGAAATAGTGCATCCTGTTAATGAAAAGCTTTTTCCAGAACAATAATTCAACCATATCATCTTGTGATTAAACGGATTAAAAATATTGTGGCACTAATGTTGCAAATGCATTTAATAATGGAAAAGAGTGAGCATGCAAAGGAGCAAGCTATCATTAGAAACAGAAAACCATTTTAAGACAAATTTTAGAGGATAATAAGCGGTATTGTTGGAGGAATTAACTCTGGCATAAAAATTGTTTCTATCATCTGCTGTGACATCCATAAAAGTTTAATTGCTCCTAGAAACTGGATAAACAGAGAGATGAAGAACAGCAGAGGGTTAAGCAGAGATTGCTTAATCAAAAAATTAATCTCTTCATATTTTTTTCTTAATCAATGAATCATAGTAAAATAAAATAATGAAGCCATTTTAGCATTTTAATCTGTTATGGCAAACTCAGGACCTGTATTTCTTTATACAGGCAGATAAAATTTTCTTGAAAATCTCTAGGTCATCTTTCAATTCCTGCAAAATATCAGCAGACTACACATATGAATGACAGGATATCAAAACACCAGTTCACTGTCCTTAACACCATTTGCTTCAATTTCTCTTTGAAATAATTCACAAAGGGTTTATAAATGGAATTTCATGGTCACATAATCTTTTGGGAAAAGCACGAAGGGCCCAGAGCCAGTGTCCTGTGAAGATAGTGAGAGACCTGAGCTTGTTCAGTCTTGTGAAGAAGACACTAATACTTGCCAAAAAGTATTTCTGAAGTTGCAGGTGTGCCATGGAGCTGAACTTTTTGAGGTGGACCATAAAACACATATAACTATACTAGATTGTTCCCATTGCCATTCCTTAAGGTCTTGTTTAGAGAAGAAGTCTATATAGAATGTTGAGAAGAAAATACCGTCTTATTAACAATTAGTCTAAGGACTTATGTTTTATGCTCAGCTGTGTTGACATTAGAGTTTCTTTCCTTTCAGAATGAAATCCTGGCAGTATTGAAATCAATATGAGTAATGAGATTTGACTGCATGAAAGCAAATGTTTTATTACTCTGCATTAGTTTTTCAATATATAAATTCAGCTATTTATTTTCATGCATCACAGCAACATGCAATAAAGTTTAACAGACCAAATCATCAACTTTGACTGCAAAATTGTTGTTTATTATTTGTTTTTTGGTTTCCTTTGTTGTTTTATGCTTTGGGTTTTTTCAAGTTCCTATTCATGTTTCTGTCGGCCTCTCTAAAATGGAAATTAACAGAAGATACACTTACAACAAAACTGTCTTGAGTTCTGACAGATTGTTGTATGGCTCAGCAACAAGACAATCTGCAGGATTCACATTCTTGTCATTCTCTGGAGCCCCATTTGGTGGTGAAACAGTCCTTTTTCAGGGGCTGCAGCTTTAAATAATAATAATAAAAAGAGTAAGTTAGTTCCTGTGTCTAAAATCATATTTGTTCTGACTCTGTATTAACCACATCATGTCAGCCTAACAGTTCAGAACTAATCGAATTGTAACATTAATCTACAATGACAAAAGAGTGTTACAAATAGAACTGTAGACTTCGCTGGTACTTCAGCTATAATGCAAAGTGGTTTCAGGAGCAGCTAAGTAGTTAAAAGCTAATCCAATGATGTTGTTACCAAAAATCAGTACAAATGAAACTCCTTAGCCCCAGTGTAGCATTAAGAAGCAGGCATTCTTTATTTGGCCGGATGCAGGAGGGGGTAGCTCCTCCAAATACCATTCATGCTGAGTGCAGGACATTGCCTGTTTATATACTGTATTTTACATACATATTCATTGATTGTCCCACAATAAACACACATATGGTAATCATTTCCCCAAAATCCTTGACATGTGGTCTCTCCCCTCTGCACATGTGTTCATTTGCCCTGGGGGTCTCTTTGGTGGTTGCTGGTGGTCAGTGACCCCAGAGTTGTACCTGACTGCCTGGTGAAGTGGTAAAAGTTGGCATAACTGGGCTGGCTGGTTGCTTTCCAGTGTTTCTTCCTACAGAATAAGCATTGTGTGTTTCCATAGGCTAGTGTGTTCTGAACAATAAGCTTTGTATTAGCCCACCAGGTGCAAACAATTCCTCATCTGGCAGTGTTAGAAACAAAGTTAACCATTTACAATTTTTTAAAATTCTATGTCGTAAACCTTTGGTGTTGATAAAATGTTCTCAGGTTTCAAATTTACTTGTAATTATTTTTAAGCTGATCTCTCAGAATTGCTTACTTCTGTATTCAAAATTCGGGAAAGGCATGTAAAATAAATACTGTTCTTAAACCTTGAATTGGTTGTCTTGTGGTGCTGTAGTTGTCCCTACCATGAATCATTTGCATTACAGTAACCACCAGTGTGTTGGCCGATTGTAACTGTGCATATTCAGACTTTGCAAATGTACCTGTTAAAACTTTCATGTTCATGACTAGTGTTTTAAAGAATGCTTACACTTAACTAGCTAAATTTGCAAAAGGAGAATGCCTCAATATTTAATTAACTGCTTGCTTATTACTTTAATTAATTGAATCTTATATATTGGTAGGAAAGTGCAGAACAGGAAATGGATCCTTTCGCCAAATGAAGTGAAAATGCATGCATTTATTATAAAAAAAAAAAATTTCATGGCCACCAAAATTCTGCTCTCTTTTTTATTCCAGAATCGAATGGAAGAAAGCAAAGCACTCTTTAGGACAATTATCACATATCCATGGTTCCAGAACTCTTCAGTTATTCTGTTCTTAAATAAAAAAGATCTGTTAGAGGAGAAAATTATGTACTCCCATCTAGTTGATTATTTTCCAGAGTATGATGGTAAGTATAATGACATCAGAGCTCATGCTCTGTTTACATTGTAGTAACAGCAAATTGTGCTAGCCTTGTCCAAATGCTAGACAGATAGATCCTTTGATATATTCCTTAAAGAAAAATTTAAAATTGTAAAATGTGCTTGAACTTCTGTGGGATTTTTAGACTGCTAAGATTTCATTTTATACTGTAATTATTTGTGGGTAGGATGCCAGAACCTTTATTGGGAAATTGTTGACTTTTAGGTGAGTATTGTTGTATTAGTAGTGAACCACATTCTGTCGTTTTTCATAAGATAGGGTGAGGATTTAAATTGAAATATGAGAGTTAAATAGAAGCACATTCCTCAATTGTACATACAGTCTTTTGTATTTGTGGTGTTATGAGGTTTGCTTTTATGTAAGATTGAATACCTAAGGGGAAGTGTCATAGGCTCTCTGTAACACTTAGAGAAACAAGTACCACCCCTTACCTTTTATTGGTACCTTTTAAAATTGTGTTTGAATTTTACATTAATTATGTGAAGTTAATGTGCTTGTCCATAAAACAAAAAAAGAAAAGGTGGGCTGTGTAAGTGTTTTTACTAAAGCTGTACTTTCAAAAAGTTCTCATGAGGGGAAAAGCTAAGTATTTTTNCCGGATGCAGGAGGGGGTAGTTCCTCCAAATACCATTCATGCTGAGTGCAGGACATTGCCTGTTTATATACTGTATTTTACATACATATTCATTGATTGTCCCACAATAAACACACATATGGTAATCATTTCCCCAAAATCCTTGACATGTGGTCTCTCCCCTCTGCACATGTGTTCATTTGCCCTGGGGGTCTCTTTGGTGGTTGCTGGTGGTCAGTGACCCCAGAGTTGTACCTGACTGCCTGGTGAAGTGGTAAAAGTTGGCATAACTGGGCTGGCTGGTTGCTTTCCAGTGTTTCTTCCTACAGAATAAGCATTGTGATTTCCATAGGCTAGTGTGTTCTGAACAATAAGCTTTGTATTAGCCCACCAGGTGCAAACAATTCCTCATCTGGCAGTGTTAGAAACAAAGTTAACCATTTACAATTTTTTAAAATTCTATGTCGTAAACCTTTGGTGTTGATAAAATGTTCTCAGGTTTCAAATTTACTTGTAATTATTTTTAAGCTGATCTCTCAGAATTGCTTACTTCTGTATTCAAAATTCAGGAAAGGCATGTAAAATAAATACTGTTCTTAAACCTTGAATTGGTTGTCTTGTGGTGCTGTAGTTGTCCCTACCATGAATCATTTGCATTACAGTAACCACCAGTGTGTTGGCCGATTGTAACTGTGCATATTCAGACTTTGCAAATGTACCTGTTAAAACTTTCATGTTCATGACTAGTGTTTTAAAGAATGCTTACACTTAACTAGCTAAATTTGCAAAAGGAGAATGCCTCAATATTTAATTAACTGCTTGCTTATTACTTTAATTAATTGAATCTTATATATTGGTAGGAAAGTGCAGAACAGGAAATGGATCCTTTCGCCAAATGAAGTGAAAATGCATGCATTTATTATAAAAAAAAAAAATTTCATGGCCACCAAAATTCTGCTCTCTTTTTTATTCCAGAATCGAATGGAAGAAAGCAAAGCACTCTTTAGGACAATTATCACATATCCATGGTTCCAGAACTCTTCAGTTATTCTGTTCTTAAATAAAAAAGATCTGTTAGAGGAGAAAATTATGTACTCCCATCTAGTTGATTATTTTCCAGAGTATGATGGTAAGTATAATGACATCAGAGCTCATGCTCTGTTTACATTGTAGTAACAGCAAATTGTGCTAGCCTTGTCCAAATGCTAGACAGATAGATCCTTTGATATATTCCTTAAAGAAAAATTTAAAATTGTAAAATGTGCTTGAACTTCTGTGGGATTTTTAGACTGCTAAGATTTCATTTTATACTGTAATTATTTGTGGGTAGGATGCCAGAACCTTTATTGGGAAATTGTTGACTTTTAGGTGAGTATTGTTGTATTAGTAGTGAACCACATTCTGTCGTTTTTCATAAGATAGGGTGAGGATTTAAATTGAAATATGAGAGTTAAATAGAAGCACATTCCTCAATTGTACATACAGTCTTTTGTATTTGTGGTGTTATGAGGTTTGCTTTTATGTAAGATTGAATACCTAAGGGGAAGTGTCATAGGCTCTCTGTAACACTTAGAGAAACAAGTACCACCCCTTACCTTTTATTGGTACCTTTTAAAATTGTGTTTGAATTTTACATTAATTATGTGAAGTTAATGTGCTTGTCCATAAAACAAAAAAAGAAAAGGTGGGCTGTGTAAGTGTTTTTACTAAAGCTGTACTTTCAAAAAGTTCTCATGAGGGGAAAAGCTAAGTATTTTTAGGTAACTGAGTGGAGGAGGCCTTGGTAACAGAGAAAAATCAAACTCATATATTAAGAGGTCTGAAGAACTAAATGTTCCTGTTTTTTAAAAAGAAAATAATTTTGTCCCACCAGGAAGGAATATCTGATTGAGAAGCTGAGAAAAAGATTAAAACTCCCATGTTCAAATATGGAAAGTAATAATAGGAAAAATGTATATTTTGTTTTCTGTTAAAGGGAAAGAGAACAGTAAAAAGCCTGCAGGATCAGATCATATTATTTATGAGTCAGTGTAAATTTAGTTTCATAGTGCTGTACGGAAGAGAACTGGCAGTTGAATAGAAACGTGCTTGTTCTTTCGTATTTACTTTGTGTAACAAGTTCCCTAGATGGCATCCCAAAGGTGAGAAGACCCTACAGTCTGCTCTGTTACCTACTCTCAAATGTTGACAAAGCCTGTGTGACATGCTTGTCCAGAAAAAAGAAAAAGACAGAACTGAAACACTTAGTTCGTAGAACCTTTGTTTCTCCTGTGCTTTGCCACTGGTGAGGGGAAGAAGACATTATGGTCTAGCAGGGATGTGGGAGTCAAGACCTGCAAGTCTTCAAGAGTATTGTGTTTCTTAATTCTGCAGATCTTGGAGGACCTAACTCCAGAGACAAAGTTACAGTCTGATTACTTCTGGTGGCGGGGTGGGGTCTGTGGCTTGCAGAGGTCACTATGTGGTCCCCTCTTCTGTCCCAGCACACTGGGGATGTGGGAAGTTGGAGATCTGAGGAAGGTATCAGAAATAGGTATTTTTCCGCTGGATCACTTCTCTCATCTATTTCCCTGCAGTAGGGAGAAAGTAGCTTAGGGATGAGAACTGCTGGCCAGGGTGGCAAATTGGAGAGATTAAATTAAGCTAAGGAGTTCTGCTGCACAGTGCATTTGTAAGAGCTTTGGAAGGTGGCCGAGCCGTGCTCCTAGGTCAGTGTATCGCACAAAGACACGCTTTGCATGCTAGTACTAGAGAGCTGACTCACAGGCTGGGAGAGGGAGAGAGGACAAACACAAAAAGAAGCTGTAGTTGGGAGGAAAGGAAGAGAAAAATATTGATGTAGCACTTGTGTAGATCTTCGTTGTATCATACAGAGACAGATGTTGAAAACTGCTGATTAGGGAGAGCAGTGGGCAAGAAAGCTACCAACTCATATGGTAGTTCTTTTCTAAGTCTCTTACTTAGACCAGAACTACTTTGCAGTCTAAATATAACTTTAGCTCATTCAATTTTTTTTCTAAGTTCCTGAGGTCATAAACATACTTTTCCATGCTGGAACCTCAGTCAAATAAAAGTTTAAATAACGTAAAAGCAGAATTTGGGTATATCTTTGAATAGGCCAATAGATTTTGAGAAAACTGTGTGTTGCTCCTGTGAGACTGTTTAATAAAATTCTAGAAAGCTGCTAAAAAAACCTAAGTGATTTATTTTGAGGAAATCATTGTCTTTGGAAGCCCAATACATTTATTTGTGCTATTGTGAGACTTGTTTATTGCTGCTCTTTATCTATAGTCTGGTTGACCAAGCTAAAGGCTAGAGCCAGTTGTGTTTTATAAGCTGTAGAAGTGTTGGACAGCCCTCTGTCCTGCCTCAGAGAGCTTATGATCTGTTTACATCCCTAAATTTCAGAAAATGTGTCATCTGTCTATGTATGTGCATGTATGTATATCTGTTCATGTGCATACACCCATATATTGCAAAAGCTTATTCCCCCTCCACATGGATTTGCGGCACACCAGGAAGTATGTGCTTTCTCTTCCATACATTCCCTTCCTAAATTTTATAGTTATGCAAATTGGAAGTGTTACAAATTTTAAGCTTGACGTATTAAAAATAAGGTCTGTTATCCAGTTGTGGAAACATGTGGACATGTGCTGGACACCAAACTATTGATTTTGTAATTACTGAAGGACAGAGGTACACGTAACAGCTGGGTGCTGGTATTTGTATTGCTGTATTAACAACAGGACTAATGAAGAGAATAGGAAGAGGCAACAGCACAGAAAATATGTGTTCTGTAGAAACCCACATTTCAGAAACAGGAGAGCACGGGAACAATGACTTGGTGGCAGCACTAGAATAATGGAACAGAATTCACCAGTGTGTGGCTTATGTTCTTGCTTCTGCACTGCTCTTTTGGCTGTGAACATGAATGAATCCTCACTGTTCCAGGCTGAAAGTAATTACTTTACCTTCTGTGATCCTTTAGGCTGAAAATGTAGCTTGGTTAGATTGACTCTGTCCTTCTTAGAGTTACAACCTTAATTTAGATCTGATAGGATCATTAACATACATAATTTAGATACCAACTGACTGGTTAGAACATGAGCCTTTTGCAGGCAACAGTTTCAGCTGGAGAGCAGCTGTGTATTTTATTATCACTTAAAGTAAATTAAGTTCCATTGATGGCAGTGTCAGGCCCAGTTCAGGATGTAATTTTACTATGCTTCCTATTAAAATCCATATAAAAGTAGTAAATATCGCAGTGCTAAAATAACTGAAGTATAATTTAAATATAGTAGGTTTAGACTGAACAGTCACCATTTCTACTAACATTTTAAAGATTTAATTATATAGCTAATTTTTTTGTTTTCATTCTGTGCATTTATAAATCACCTGTTTAAACAGGTGATTTGTCTTGATGAAGGAAGAATATAGTTATCAGGGAAAAAGCATCTCCGACTTGGTGAACTTCTGAAATTTCCTTCCATCTTTATTTTTAATAGCTCCTACCACAAGGAATGCAGCCAGTATATGATACTATTGATTAGTAAAAGGTTCCCCATCTTATCTTATGTGGGGACCACAGACTAAGCTATTCTTACTTTCTTTTAAAGAAGTTGATATATGAAATTGACTTTAAGAAAACTGAATTTCTCTTCTTGCAGGACCACAGCGGGATGCACAGGCAGCACGAGAGTTCATCCTGAAGATGTTCGTAGACCTGAATCCAGACAGTGACAAAATTATCTACTCTCACTTCACTTGTGCTACAGACACAGAGAATATCCGCTTCGTCTTTGCTGCTGTCAAGGACACAATCCTACAGTTAAACCTGAAGGAGTACAACCTGGTCTAACTGTACCTGGGGGATCCTCCAAAACCAACTTTCCGTGATTGAAGATACACAAGAGGGACTGTATTATAATATGTGAAAACAATTTGCATAATATTAATTTATTGCCGGCCTGGACTCTGTGAATGTCCACAGAGTTTGTAGTTAATATTATGATTTTATTTAAACTATATGGAGGAAAAACAAAAGATGCTGAAGTACATTCACAGCACATTTCCTCATTTTTTAGGCAAAACCTTGTGACTCAATGTGTTTCAAATTCGCTGTTGTACATTTACAAAGGATAGCAGTTTTTTGCTATTGAAGCAAAATGAAGCTGTTTTCCTCTTTCCATAACCCTTTCTCTCCCCCTCCTTTCATACTCCCCTTATCTTTTAAAAGGTACAATGGCCTTTTTTTTCCCCAGTTGCATTCCTGGGTGAAATATTTTCTGTTGAGTGATTTGGTCAGGAAAACACTGTCATCACAATTTAAGTCATCAGTCATTCTAATTTTACAGTATGTACTTTCTCTGAAGGATCAAAAAGTATTGATACTGTGATTTTTAGATTCTTTACATGTGTGTCTTCATTCTGTCTTCACTTCTGAGACTAGAATATTGGGATTGCAAAACAGAATTACAGTTGTCTAAGGATAATAAATTTAACCATAGTTTTACAGTTAAGAAAGGTGCACAGAAGACAGTAATGAATTAATTAAGACACAATCTGGGATGTACATGGAATATGTTAGAATCTCTTTTTAATTGCCATGTGCCATTTTTTTCTCTCTTCTTTTATTCACAAATGCCAAATAGAAAAGTCAGACACTACAATTCCCCCAGTGGCTACAGCCTGAAACAGTGTTTTTCTCAGTTGTATGGGGTGTTTTTTCTTAAGTTAGAGCTTTTTAAAGTGTTCTTTTTCCACAGTAGAAAAAATTATTTTTATTGTACACAATTCATGTTGCCAAATCTGGCTTTTTATAAAATCAATGCGCTTGAAGCATAAGATACTGATTGAAATGCCAAATGGATGGGTTGGGAACTGACCTGATTGAGTCAACTGCCAAATGATTGACACACACGGTTTCAGCTCATATGTTCCCTTTTTTAGAAAGTGTACCATTTTCTAATACCAAAACCAACATGTAAATGAATATGCTGTGAGGTGTACCATGGACCCTCATGTAGTCTAGTCATTTAAAGACAGTTCAGATCTCTCCTTTTGTCAGTTATGACATGAGATTGTTTTCTGTAATAATGTCAAGGCACCTTTAGTTGTATTACAAGAAGTTACTGATGAGAGATCATGTTCAGGAACCTTTTTTGGTAAGGTTGATTGTTAATTGATTCACAGGCATTTGATAGGCTTTCATGCAAAATAGCCTCTCTCAATGTTCTTTAGAAGAGATTTATTAATGTAAATGAACCAGTGAGAAAATAATTCTTGAAATTTAAATGTGCAATTTTTTAACAACAAAAATGCAGCACACATTGATGAGCCTTTATTCTGCAGCTTAGGTTGAAAGGTGTTTTTTGACCAGGTGCATGATAGCTAGCAAGAAAACTCAAGACTTCAGACATGTAATTGGATTGATTATCTATAATGCCAACTAGAGTTGGCACTAGAGTGCACTTAAAACAAAAATGGCTGCCACATAGCAGCAGATGGGAGGTGGAAAAAAGAATGGCTTATTAGTTGATTACCAAAGTTAACAATAAATACTAATGAGACGTTTTTCATCCTTAGCCCTCCCAAATCCAAAAGAACAATAATAAGAACAGTTGCTATTTTTTGCTCCCTCTTAAAACACCTTGTAATTTAAAACTGGTTGTAGGTATAGTGCAATTATGAATGCTATAATCATTGTACATACATATATATATATATATATATGGCAGCATCCATATTGGCTTTGTAATCATTAATTTTTGGCAAATTGAATGTGCTGTATTGATATGTATCTATGTAATTGTATTGTATGTCTTATAGCTAATTCACATTTTAAATAATGTTATTTTATTTACTTTTTTAAGAGAGAAGAATGTAAATTTTGTCAGTTTATTTCTGACTAGGGATTTGTTGTTGTTTTTATTTACAAAACAAAATACTGTAGTACAGAGCGGTACTAGCATCGTGCTGTATAAATCATTTGCACATTCCTGAGTAGAAGTAAATTGGAGACACCAAGACAGAGATGATTCACATTCAAAACAGATCTCAAATCTTGCCAGGCCTTTATACAGCTGTAGAAAACAATCTTATTAGAAGAACTTATGCCATTATATCTCATATTGGAACATAAGCTTTAAATATAAATTTAATTTTTATTTGACTGATTTGCATTAGGTTACTTTTACTTTTCTAATAGTCTTTATTGGAAAAGTAAATTCAGATATATTTGAAACCATTGTACATAAGTACTAATGCATATGTGCTGTTGCCCTAAAAATACCATGGTAAAATGCAAAACATCAGATCAATCAATTAGTCTTTCAGAAACTGCAGAAACCTTAGGTATAAAAACAACAACCAAAAAGTCACTACTGTTAATGATTTTAAGGAGTGTTAAAGTGTTAAGGATTTAAAGTGTTTTATTTAATGAAGCTAAAGCAGGTAGATCTAGATTATAAAAGGTGACACTGACATTCTGAATAGGGGATCAGAGCAGTGACTCTTTCTTACATACAGCTTAACAAAATTGGTCCTGATCATGCTATAAATGCAACAGACCTTCTGTTTTCACAGTTCCACTGTTGATACTATCCCTTTTTTTTAACCTGGGAATACATTGCCCACACTGGATTCAGTGCTATAAATGGAACTGTAGCCAAAAAAGGAAGGGGAAAAAAAAAAGAAAAAATAGAAAAGAAGAAAAAAAAAATAGAAAAAGAAAAACACAACGAAACAAAAAGCCACACCAGAGAGTGGTGTCTAACAAAAGTTCGGGGTTTTTTAATTTGTTTTTTTTTTCTTATGGGATATTGGGAGGGGGAGAAGGAAATGTGGTTCCAAGTTTTGTATAAAAACAAAACAAAAGTTTACTCATGCTTTATAGTTATATTGTGATTGCAGAAGTTTTCAAGAGTGTGTGCCACTGGGCTATTTTCTGGTATTTTTTAGGTGAGTTGAACCTGCGGCAATGTTTAGATCATTTGAGCATGTTCTGGAAAACAAATATTCGGCATGCCAAGGCAAGCTTTACATGAATCACCTAACACAGCATTGCAGTATGACAGTTTACAAAACATTTTCTTTTTAAATAACACAGCTGTTCCCACTTGTAGTATATTCCATTGTGGTGGTGGTGGTGGTGGTGTTGCTGTTGTTTTAATTGGTGGTTTCTACTATGCCTTATAGTGCTTAAGTCCAGAAGTTTGTGCCTCTAACATGGAAGCTGAAGGCAAAAACATCAAGACAGAAACCCTTTTAACTTTGCCAAAATGATGTGTTTTCTTCGAGTGTTATAAATGGGGGAGGAGGGAAGGAAAATGTCTTGGGAACCTGTGTATTCTAAATGTTTGCTAGCACAAGAAAGCTGTAATACGTGTTTTACAGAAACCTGGAACTTGCCTTTTTCACAAATTAACTGGCACTGTCCTTACAGATGTAGGATAATGCAGCTATAAGGGCAGTTTACTTTTTATAATTCAGTCTCTTTTGATTGTCAAGGTGTATGGACTGTACTTTCTAATCTTACTGCCACATGATTGTGAATCACTTTTTAAAGTTTGAAAATGGAGAAGAGACTTTTAATGCTGGATAGCAGTCAGAATTGACTGCATGATTTGCAAAAACTCTATATGGGGGAAAAGGGCTGCATATAGATATTGCTAGACTCCCAGCCTTGAGTTGTAAGATACAGAAGACTTTCAGATTACTCAGCCTCATGTCCCTTTCCTTGTGAAACATCCTTCACAAAAGAATGAAATATTAGGAGAAAACAAGGACATGTTTAACCCACATGAAAAAAATAAAATTTAGACATTAAATTTATTACATGTGCTGCTATTCTTGGAGCTCTGTGCATAGTTACCCTGCAGACTATTACATTAGTGAACTAATGAAGTGTTCACAGCATATTAACATGGCCTACACATGACCTACCTCTAGTTAAGAGATCAGTAAAGTAGATATGTTTTGGAGAGACTGACATAAGTTAGAAAATTTAAATGTCCTGGTGTTAAATTAACCATGGTATTTTAGAAATCAACACTTTTGCAAATATGGTCCCTCTTTTGACATAAACCATAAATTCTAAAATTTAATAGACATTAAACAACTAAAGCCTGTCCAGCTTGTTAGTGTAGTAGAAATCTTGCAAAAAAATACCTTTAGTTTGAGAAGTGAAGCTACTGATATTTCCTCTGTTTTGCGTTTTGGTTATCTATAGCATTTTGAGTTCTATCAGTCAAACAAGAAATTTTTCTATCTAGTCAATACATTGGGGTCACAATTTAGATGATTAAAGAATTTTACTGTAAGTTTATCTTGAGCTTTTTCACAGTAGTCATGCTGCAGGTAAGAAAGGAATAGAGATTTTGAAAATAGTGTCAAAAACTACATCAAATTTAATGTAAATCAGTTGAAGTTTTTTCTCTCAAAATACAGTTTAAGCTGATTCCTCATTTGCCATGCTGCAGGAAATCCTTATTTGACCAGTTTGTATTTTTTTTTTTTTAAGGAAGGAGTGTCAGATGCATTTTAAATTTGAGAGTATTTAAAAATAACATTTGCTGTTCTAAAGTGTCATTTAAATGCATGTATTGTGTGTTGCTTGAGGGACAGAATATAGTTTTCTTGAAAAACTAATATTGTACAGTTACTGCCCCTCAAAAATGTTGCTGGTTAAAAATACAGTATTTTTGGCCACATCTTCATACTATAGCATCTTCATTCCTTGAAATTTAGTTTTTCTGAAACATTTGGGCTTATTGTTCTCCCAAAATGCTTCTTATTACGGCAAATGTTGGATAGAGGTATTACTCCAAAATTACTTTTTAATTATACATGCTCCATCATCACTGTCTAAATATTAAAATTTCCAGAATACCTTTATTACAGCCAGATTTTCAAAACATTTAGAATTTGTTACACTGGAGATGGTAATTTGACAGTATTATAAAAGGTTTGGGGTTTTTTGGCTTGTGTAATGGAAACTCAGAAGCATGGGAGAAAAGAAATAAAACCTATGCCTCAGGAAAAGAAAACTCAGACTTTGCGGAGAGTGACGCAAATTTCTTAAGGATTTTGGATGATTGCAGTAATACTGTAAGAGCAGTGTGTTTCTTAGATCTTTTTGTTCACCTATGTCATGATAGGAGTAACAGCAAGAGGCCTATGTGCTACTTTGCAGCAGTTTGACTCGTACCTGGTCAACAGTCAGTGAATCTCAGATCTTCATTACTGAAGAAATAGTATTTCAGGCAAGTTGCAAAAATCAGCTTGGTCTGTATTAAGTGAACAAAACAGTTAAGATTCCTGGAGTGCAAACAGTTTCCCTAAGCAATGACTAGAATGAATGGTTCCTCATTTTTCTTTCCAGTTGCAGAATGTGTAGGACAAGGATCAGTAGTCACTAGGGAAGGATTTATTTTATGTCTGTGTCTCTGAAGATAATGTCAACAAAATACAATGTCAGTTGTGACTTTTAGATATGTGAAATAGATGTAGAAACTGTATCTGTGTGATAAGTTGTGCATACTTGTGATTAAAACCTTACTCAGATACTATGATCATCTCACCCAATTACCAAGCACTTTGTAGGATACTGTCCCAAACACCTAGGAGTTCCAGAATATTTATAAACTGCCACAAAATACACAATTGCCAGATTCTCAGGAGCACAAATGGTATCAGTATCTGATACAAAGGTACCAGACCCCCTCTCACAGCTCATTACTACCAAAAGGATCTATCCTCCAAAACCTCCTCTGATCCCAGTTTTCATCTGCTGGGAGCTTTCAGTCTCTCTTACGTCGGCCCTGCTGCTTTGCCAATGAACTGGGTGGAGGAAAAACCACCTTATTTTTGCTCTTCTTGCTTGGCTGCTTTATTAGTCTAATTTTCAGGGATTTCAGCCAATTTGGCTGAACAATGGTTCCAATGAGTGCTAAGCTGACCAGGTGGAAGAGGTAGAATTTTGTGGCCAAGAGGCTTCGAAATGAGGAAAGAAGGGAATACTGCTTTCCTCCCTGTTAAACCTAGTCCTAGTGCTGTAGTATCTAAACCCTTTATTTTATGCACTTTGTGGCTATTAGCTATTCTGGCTTGGAAGTGTTGAGCTTTTCACTTTGAAAAGTCTTGATTCCATACTTACTCTGAAAAAAAAAAGGATATAGAACAAGGAAAACTCTTTGTTGCTCCTCTTTAAGAATCACAAGTTTCTGTGTACGTGGACTAAATGCAACTGTAGTCAGACTCATGCCAACAAGTCAAAATTAGTGTTAAGGATGGAAAAATACAAGAATTGGAATTTTACTCATCTCACCAAAAAAAAAACCCAAAGCAAAACAAAAACCCAAAGCTAGTTCTTTTCCGGTAAGATCTAAAAAGAAAAAGAAAATGTTTTCTATCCTATTTAAAATGCTGTGTTGCTGGGCATGACATTCAAGGTTTACTGTGTCCTTGTCAAGGCACTTCTTTCTCCATTCACAGTCATCTATCACACTCATTAATTGCTTCCTGCCATCTAAAGAAAATACAGTATTGCTTTATATATGTGTACTCTGGAATACTTTCTGATCCTTGTGAATTAAATGTAAATTGGTCTGGTAAAATTCAACAACTGATGATGTGTAGTACAGCTGAAGAGGAACACACTTTCTGCTTAATCTTGTTTCTTGTTCCTCCTGCCATTTTGTTCTGATTATTTTTGGTGTCTTTCCTTTATCCTGTTTGCCACAAAGAAAAAGTTTCTTGACATACCAGATTCAATTCTGGTAGTCATTACAGAATTATCATACTGGCTCCATTAAAGACAAGTTGTGAATAAGAACAGCTTCAGAAGGTTCCTGTAATCCGGGGCAGATCCAATTAGCCTTTTGGACAGGCATTTCAGAAAACAAAACTATAACACTATAGTTGGAATACAGTCAATTGAAGGATGTAGTAGGCAAACATGGGCCAAATTATGCAATTTTAGTATGTTATTTCGCATTGTCAGTAGAGAGCTGTTTGCTAAGATGTTGCTGAAAATTTGCCTTTTTTCCTGCAGTCCTGTATGAGGTGGTTAATGCAATGATCAGGCTGGCACTAAACTGAAGAGATGCATTAATTCAACAATAAGTTCAAATGTATTCTTGCGGAGACTATTGCATAAGATTACTTTATATGATGCTAACAACGAGAAAAAAAAGATTACTTGCATGCAGTAAATATTTAAGATATTGCACTTTTATACATTTATTATAAAGAGGAATCACTCTCTCCCTAAAAATAAAATTCCATTTATCTCACTATGAAGTATCTGGAGTCTCTTAAAAATTGTCAGTTACTTGTGCACACAAGTGTGATTATTGTATACTAGAGGTTAATTAATCTGTTGTCACATGCTGCAGAATACTTGGTTTATTTCAAATGCTGATTTTGGAAAGGCAGAATAATGTTTTTATGAGTATCTTGGTGACTACTTTTCTCAGCATGTTTTTAGGAGAATCCTCACAGTTACTGATAAGACCTGATTTATTTTAGCTCAAGAAATTCACTGATTTAGTATTCAGTATCATGGTTTTTCTTCAAGTGCTTTAGAACTTCACTGTTTTATCTCACTTTGCTGAAGTTAAGCAACCTGAGTGTAACTGAGAGGCAAAAGGCTAGATATATACTAGTAAAATTTGATACTTCCCTTGCGTAATAATCTTATAACATATAAATCAATTCTATTACTATACTTTAGCTGATGGAGCTATTCCTCTTGAATTGCAACGGGCTGTGGTGGTACTAAGAAGAAATCAGTTTTCCTTATCTTATATACATAATAATATTATTCAGATTCTTTACAAGATGTCAGAAGTGTTCAAATAATGTTATGACTAATACATGTAAAAACAGCTTAATTGATTTTCAGTATTATTTAATATGGTCTAGAAATTGTTTGAATCTCTTGTAAGAAATTATAGAAATGGTGCTACAAGTGGAAGATTTCTGTGGTTATGGATTAAACAATTCTCTTTTGATACATATTCACACTCATACATGCTGATTTTATTTCTGCTAATATGAAACAAAAGCAATTCCACCATAGATAGCAAAATGTAATCTTCAATCAAAAACCAGAAGAGCAAAACATTATATAGCTAGAAGGTAGATACAGGACTTAACCTAGATGATTGTGTACAATGTAAATGAGCACAACAAATTTCCTAAACAGAGAAAAGTTTATGTAAAGTGAGAAACCTTTTGTTAGTCATTTAGGTGACTGTTCACTTGTTCAAGGTTAATAGAAAAAAAAAACAAACCTGCGTTTGAGGTACTTTATTAGCATCTCTCTAAGAGACTTCTTTAAACATTTTGCCGTATAAAATAATGCAGGTTAAAACTTCTTTCTCCCTTACTCTGATGTGGAAGAGTTGAGTAATACATGCTCATACTTGCAATACATACATTGCAGGGCACTTAAATGGATGTCTCCAAATTGAAGCAGAGGGGAATAGTGTAATGCTACCAGGCATGGAAGGCAAACCTTGTGTCCCCAGTCATGCAGATGAAAATTACTTTTCTAGTTTACCCGCAAAATACGCATAATTTAATTATTTTGTTTGTCTTCTCAGTAGAAAATATTATTATGGCTTCATTATCCTAGCACATAGTCTTTTTAATTCTTTACTCTTGAGTTGTTCTAGTGGAAATAGGAAAGAGTGGTTATATTACCCTAGGCTACAAAAACAACTTAATTCCTTTCCTGAACTCCCTGTCATTAAATGTCCTGATGTGCTGTCTTTAAAAGCCATGAGTATGATCTTTATTTAGCCTTCTATTGCACAGCAAGGAAAAAGATGGGTCCTAGCCATGAGAAAGTAATGAAAGGGCAGACAAGTTTAGCTGCTGCAGATTCATTTTCTGCAATCTACTCATATTTTGTTTTCAATAATTCTGTGACCAACACAGTTCAGGAGAAGGAAAATAGTTTCCCTTGTCTGCTTGGAGGTCTTTTGAGTAAAAATTTGATTCCACTAACATGTATGAAAAGGAAATCTGCTTCTCAGAAGAGGCTTCTTTTACAGCTGATTTCCAAACATTAACTTGATAGTTGAAGATCTATAAATGACAAAGGTTGAAGCATTAAAATAAAGTGTGTATTTCCATCACTTAGGCTGACAAGGCATTATTTAAAATGCTTATGGATACATGGAGATTGCTATTCATTGTACAGTGGTCACCTTGGCCTGTTGTGTCACTTGTGAACCCAGGGCCCTGAAGAATGGAAGTTTTAACAGAAAGTTGTAGTGTCTGATGTTTCTGCATTCAAAGCAAGAGTAGATCTGCTGCTGCTTTAGTTGAATAAAATTTCTCTACGACAGAGACACCTGTTTTCTTCCTTCTCCCTATCATTTTCATTTAGGAAAAAACCCCAAAACAAAACACAACAACAACAACACCCCAACAGACAAACAAACCCTTCAGAAGGAGCTGGGAAGGCTAATGACAACCTACACACACATTGCAGACAACAGTTTTCAGCCATGTTGTCTGAGCCTACAAGTGCCCAATAGGTTTATAAATAAGACCACTGGCTGTTGACATCGAGCCTGTAATTACATCAAGCCTGTAATGTCAAGGGGATTCAATATGTAGTATCAAATATGTATGTACTGTTCCTTAAGAAGATGCCTTTCTCAAGTGGCAAAGAGAAGAAGTAGGTAATGACAGGTGGCCATTAACCATGGAGTATGGTGAGAACAGGCAGGACACTGGATTGTGAAGCATCCACAGACCGAAGGTACTGGTGCAGGAGGAGGGGACTTTCTTATTGCAGAAAACTATCTGAGTAACTACTTATGCTTAGGCCAAAAGTACACTGGAAAAACAGCAGTGTGGAATACATCATACCACTTAATAAAAATTCCTTTGAAAATAAAAACGGTAAAGTCTGAGGCATTTTGCCAAGACTTCAGGGCTGTCTTTAAAGGAAACACAAGTTGAGAATATACCTGTGCTTATCTGTGCATGTCTGTGCATCTAACTACAAGTTCAGGAGATGTGACATTTGGAAAATGTCACATCTCCTGAACTTATAAATAATGACATCAAGAATTCTACACTAAGCCAATGGCAGGCCACACAATTTTACTTCTTTCATCAGAGACAGGTACAAATGCTTTTAAGTATATTTTTCTATTTGTACATGCACATTTCTATTGGCATAGCAAGCATATCCAGGCATTTTGTGACGTCTGAGAGTGTCAGTCTTACAGATAATGCTTACCTATGTAAAGAATTTTCAGAAAGTTATTGTAAAACCATTGTAATTTCATAGATGTTAATGAAAACTACAAGTTGTATTTTGTTTGTTTATTTGGGGTTTTTGGTTTTGTTTTTGGTTTTTTTTGCGTTAAATTAAACAAGTCTATTTAAAAGGTGTTTTCTACAAGAGCCTGATTTTCTTCATATTTTACGTCCAAGGACAGCTATGGTTTTGCTGCTGGCTGAAGGTGATTAGGTTTCACAGACTATAATGATAATGAGGAAATCATGAATGCTGTGGTCAAGAGACCAGAAGTAGCTTGCGAGAGCCAGGCGCCTCTCCTGACTCTGCCTCCTTGCCCTCTCCACAGAGGAAGGGGAGGCAAGAGGAAGTGGGCTAGAAGCTTCCTGGCTGGGGCTCGTGACAGGCTGAGGAGGAAAGCCGAAGCTGCCCGTGCGGTGCTGCCCGCGGGGAGCGCGGCTGGCCGGACACACCGGCGGGCGGGCGGGGGCGCCGGGAGCCAGGCTCTTGGCCCCGGCCGCCCTCGTAACCCGCTCTGCCCCACTGCAGCTCGCACGGCAGCCCTCCCCTCCCGGCACACCAGCCTCTCGCCCCTCGCACAGAACCTCGGCCCCACGCCAGCCCCACCAGCCCCCACCTCCAGCTGAGCCATGCGGGATCACCACAGCCCTCGCTGCCTCCGCGCTTCCCGGCTCGGGGTCGAGCAGCATCACCCAGCTCATGTCCCCCCGCCCCCGCGCACACACACCCCGCTGTTCTGCAAAGCGACTCCCGCTTCTCTCCTCCCAGCATCCGTCCGTCCGCTGCTGTGTTGAGTGAAACATCCACGATGTCCATCTGGCTGCAGGTACTGCCCTGTGACATAAGGTGACAGGGGGGCTTGACAGAGGTGTTAGAGGTGCTGGGGTCATCCCCTCGTCCTCGGCAACCTCTCATCAGTCCAGGGGTGTTCTTTATTTCTTTATTTGTCCCTCTCTTTACAAAAACCTGGGGTCATTTAGTCGTGCTTACTTAGCCATGACTGCGCAGTAGACAATATCAGCCATCAATCTATGTACCTGTGTACGTATGTACTGCGCGTGTGTGTATGTATGTATGTCTTCAAAAAGTTCATGCAATTTAGAATCAGAATCCTTTAGGTTGGAAAAGACCCTCAAGACTGTCAAGTCCAACCAGTGAGTCCAACTGCCAGGTTCACCACTAACCCATATCCCTAAGTGCCATATCTACTCAGCTTTTAAATTTCTCCAGGGATGGTGACTCAGCCACTTCATGGGGCAGTCTGTTCCAGTGCCTGACAACGCTTACAGTGAAGAAATTTTCCTAATATTCAGCCTTAATCTCCCCTGGCGCAACTTGAGATAATTTCCTCTTGTCCTGCTTCTTGTTACGTGGGAGAAGAGACTGACCCCACCTCACTACAGCCTTCTGTCAGGCAGTTGCAGAGAGCGATAAGTTCTCCCCTGAGCCTCTTCTTCTCCAGACGGAACAATCCCAATACCTGGTATTTATTACTGGCGAGAGAGGAGAGTTCCTGGAAGTTATTTATGTACTTGATACTTTGAAAATGCCAGTCTGCAATAGCTTGGGAAAATTTTAAGTGAGGTATGGAATAAAAAGAAGCAGAGAGTTCTGCGAAGAAAGACCACAACTTTTGAGACATTTACCGGATTAATAATGAAGATTCAGTAACAAGACAGATATTGCTGTATGCTCATTTTTACTCAAAGGGAAGTGAAAGGAAATACAACGCAGAAAAAAAGGTCTAGTCAAAAATCATCAGAATTCAAGGGTAGGGAGTACAAAAATTGTTAAAGGGAAGTTTAAGTACCACAGGATAAGGTAGCACTAAGAAAGCAGATACTTTTGAGTACATTAGAACAATATTAGCAATGTTACAGATCCTACTTCGTTTGACTCAAATAGTAAAACCTAAGTATGAAGAAATTAGGAAGCCAGCATACCAGATGCCTATGTCTGGTATACGTCTGAAGGGAACATAGCAAGATGCTGTGAAGTGAGTATGATTAAATACTTTCTAATCCATTAGTCACTAAGGATAATTGTGAAAAATATCGAGTAGAAATTGAAACAGGCCCAGATAACCTCCAGCCAAAAATTCCAAAAACGTCTTGTTTTATTTAATGTAAAATTTTAATAAATCAGGAACTCCAAGAGAAACAGCAGGAGTGGAACAATGCTGCCTTTGTGCTACTATCAGCTGTAGTTTAACTAATTAAACACTGACAACAGTGAGCACAAGTAAATACCCTGATAAATTTTCAAAAACATTTGCTTAATTTTACTGAGTGCTTTATGATAAACTGAACAACAGCAATTATACTCAGTCTTCCTGTTACTCTGCCATATTTGTGATGTGATCCCGTAGAATTGCTCTCCTGCCTTCTATGTACAGTCAGTGCAGCACAGGGACTAAAAGCAGTCCATCCAAACAGACTTTTGTGGGAGGTAATGCAGTTATTTTTAGTGAAGTTTAGACTGCTAAAAGATAATATAAAAGTGCAAAACTTCATTGTATTTGCCAGAAACATGTATTATGCCCCAGAAAGCATTTAATCCAAAATATTTCTAAGTCCCTCTGAAGCTGCCCTTACTTGGTGTATTTTTATCAGCATTATAAAATACTTAAACCTCAGAGGAGACTGCTGCTGGGGCATTGCTGTAACAGGAGATGGTGGGTTTAAGCTCTCTGCAGATGTAGAAACATTTATGTAATATTAATCTTAATTATATAATAATTATAATAAAAATAATTTTAATAATAAAATTAGTAACTTAATAATAGCTTTAATAATAAAAAGATGGGAATTCTTTCCTCATACCTCAGGATTGCAGGCTTATAATTAATGTGCAATATGCTCCTTTATTCCACCACACCATGACTCTTTACAAAACAAAACATTAGTAAATCTTAACATCAGTATGCACATGTGGATTTACTTGGGAAAATTTTCCTATGTGATCAAACCTTTAGGGTTTACAAGAGGTCCTGGACTTATTCTCTCATTTACGTGAATGATAATATGAAAAATGCTTCCTCATTTGGTCATCCATAATGTCTTTTTTACCTCTCTCAGGAGATAAGGTACACCAGGAGTTTCATTTTGCTCTCATAATTCCTTATTTGTTTGCAATGTTAGGATAATGGATAACTTCACATTGCCAGATGAGGTTAGCCTACCATGCAATTAAATTAGCAAAATCTGGCTATGATAAGTCTCAGACATCTGGTAGAAAGCAACCTGGGCTGTTACTGGTTCAAAGTATTCCTACTGCAAGAACAAGTTTTCCCTTTAGAAAATTTGACAGGTTTGTGATTTTTATACAATTAATTATTCACATTCTTAACTATAATTTAATTCATATCCTTTAACCCAGGCATTTCTGTTGAAGGGTCTGTTAAATAGTGTGCACTTGGAAGGTGGTTGAATCTGGGATATTTTTCGCTGCACCAGTATTTGGGGTCATTGAACCTGTCAAACTAGTTTGGGCCAGTAAGAAAGTTTCTCTGAGTCTATTCCTTTTAAGGAGTGCAGCTACTGTGAGTTGCTGAGCAATGACATGCACTAAGTACACAAAGTGAGAAAGAAAATAAAAAAGTCAGCTGAAGTAAAACTTTATCAAAGTGTGAAATAGCAAAACAATAGAATAGCAAAGCAAATAGAAACTAAACCCACCACCCTTAAGAGAAAGCCACACATGGTGTTAGAGCAAAATTAAGTTTATTTTAATCTCCCAATTTTGGAATATGCGTAACATTTGGGGTCTGTTTCTATTTGAATGTCTGTGTCCTACACAGCTCTTTGCTCTTAAGAGGAGCGGATATAAGCCACTGTCAAATAAAAATCTGTATCCATTTTTCACAGGTTAAAATGACCATTCTCTATGAAGGTTCAGAAAAAATAAGAGATTTCTCATTTTTCAGTACTTCTTGAGTGAATGACAGCAGGATTTCTCATGGTCTTCTACCACTACTCTTGCTCATAGTAGGTATGAACATACGCATAGCTAGAAATAGTCAGGAAAGTATATGTATGAGTTAGGAGTAAAACTAAACTATTATTGGTATCAAGTATTCTGCCCTGAAATCTCCTCTCCATATCAACAATACCTAAAAAAGCCACTGTGAGCCATAAAAAAAACCCCCAGTGAACGTTTAAAAATAGAAAAACTGGTTACTTCCCCATTTAACCTACATTAATATATTTTTGCTCATGTTTTTTCCATAGCATCATCTGCCCCAATCCTATACTCATTACCTTTTTTATTCAACCAACTACTTCCATGTAAAGCACTTCATAAATTGCAAGCCTATGAAATATGCAAACATTTCCTTCTACTTCCTACCTCTACTCAAAATATCACTTCTCTTCCTTGCTGCTACTAGGAAGTAGCAACTAGTTGCTACTAGGAAGTAGTTGCTGTTTCCTAGTTGCCTAGTTGGCCTTTTTGGTTGGTACCCTCCTGTTTTAAAGATTATGTTCATCTTCAAGGAATCATAACAACAACAAAAACCTGATCAGCAGAAGAGAGAAGTAAATGATTGTTTGTGCCTCTGGTCTTGAAGAATAACTATGTGCAACAGAAGAAGGAGGGAACTACCTGTAGCTGTTTTATGATTTTGTTACAAGATATTCACTGAAAATTACTTCTGACTATCCTCCATGAGGTCAAACATAGCAACCACCCAGCTTAACAAAAAGGAGTGATTTACAACTTTTCCCAACTGCATGTGAGCTAGTTTTCAGTAATATGGGCATGTCAGACAATGAGATGTTTGAGTTACAAGGTTTTTTACATCACACCAGATTTTTTAAAATTTCAAACCTACCTCTAGCACAGCATATATTTTTTCTTTTGAAAAGGGCAGAATTTTCACTCCTGATGGAACAGTACAATTTATATTTTTATCAGCTCTCAAGATAAGCTGTACTGACACCAACCATTTACATACTCCTTTGGTTTTGGCAGCCTTATCAAGATTGCTGTGAGTTCATATGCTTGAATCTCTGAGAGTGGGCATGACTCATTAATGATGGATCAGCCAGAGGAGTTAAAAGAAAATGAGCTTGATGCTCATAGCCAGTCTAGGAAATACCACTTGCTGACAGATATTTTAGGTGGCTGTATTTCTCTTCGACTGAACTGTGCTGGTTTTGGTTGGATTAGAGTTAATTCTCTTCACAGTGGCTGGTATGGGGCTGTGTTTTGGATTTGTGTTGAACACAGGGTTGATAATACAGAGATGTTTTTGTTATTGCTGAGCAGGGCTTACACAGAGCCAAGGCCTTTTCTGCTTTTCATACTGCCACACTGGGGAGGAGACTGGAAGTGCATGGGAGGTTAGGAGGTGACACATCAGGGACAGGTGACCCAAAATGACCACAGGGACATTCCAGACTATATGACATCATGCTCAGTGTATAAACTCGGGGCAATGAAGGGAAGGACATTCGGAGTGATGGCCTTTGTTTTCTCAAGTCACCATTACATGTAATGGGGCCCTGCTCTCCTGGAGATGGCTGAAAACCTATCTGCCCATGGGAAACACTGAATTAATTCCTTATTTTGCCTTGCTTGTGTGCACAGCTTTCACTTTCCCTGTGAAACTGCATTTATCTCAACCTGTGAATTTTCTGCCTTTTACCCTCCCGATTCTCTCCCCAATCCTACTGGTGGGGGAGTGAGTGAGTAGCTGTGTGGGGCTTGGCTTCTGGCTGGGGTTAAACCATGTCATGCATCAAGACAGATGTAGCAGAATTTTGAATTGACAAAGCCCACAGGAGCTCAGCAGACAATATTGACAGTCTTGTAATCTGCACAGCTCTATTACTCAGCTACAGAATAATCGAACTGTAAGTAGTGCAAGCTTATTGAAAGAAGTAAGCGAGCTGGAAAAAAAGACCAGTAGTGTTTGGAAGAAAGCTTAAGCATATCACATAAATATTTGTCCGAAGAATAAATTGCCCAGAGGATTGCCTACATTATACTGACTTGTTCTTAGATGAAGAAATGTATGAACCAGAGTGTGATATGTTGGGAAATATTCCCTGAAAGTGTTAAAAAAAAAAAGTGTGGATACAACATTTGGGGATCTATTTTAATGGTCAGCGTGGAAGTGCTGAGTTAAATGGTTGGACTCAATTCTGTTGGAGATCTTTCCCAGCTTTACAGTTCTATGATTCTATGAAAGTTCTTCAGCCTGTTAAAAGGTGCTGTGAATAAAGCTCATAAAGGTAAGACATATACAGAAAAAATAAATTTAGACCTCGATTTGTTTCCTTGGAGAACCAACCGTAATGTAGGAACAGAGATATGATGTAAATTTTCAAAGTGGTTAGCGTTGTGGGAATTGTACTGCTGTGTACATCCTTTCATTGTTCTAACAAAAAACCTAATTCTGACACTTATCTCAAACTGTATGTACTGGTCATCAAATACTATTAAACAAGGCAAATATTTACTTGCACTAGCAATGAGTAACATCATTCAGAGAATAGCCACATCTGTATGAAATTTCACAATCAGCAAACTCAGAGATCCTGGCTCCTTTAAAACTTGCCATATCCTCATGTCAGGAAAGTGTTCTAAAAAGTTACTATCAATAAAAACTACAAAAATATTTCACTTTCAAATTTTGAAACAACTGTTATATAATTACTTACTCTTGCATATTTACTTTGTAAAGTTGGAGACAGCTGTTTTCCATCGACCAAGAAATACCAAGCTTAGATTTTAAAAAATACTTTGTATTCAAGATATAAACACAAATGCCTATGGGGAAAAAAAATCACCTTATGCTTGCTTAAATATTTGTTTATATTTCTATTTTCTAATGGTTTCACCTATCCCTGTTGCATAAATTTTAAATCAAAAGCTTGTTCCTTGTTATTAAAAGTGTTTAAAACTCTGGAAGTTCAAAAGTTCAAGTATCATTAGAAGATTTGTTTTCTTTAGAATAAACCAGTAGAGAAAAACATGATAGGAGGATGACAAAATAAAGAAGGAATCTCTAAAGAAACTTTGAACACATGCATGGAGAAAGAAAAGCTGAGGGGAAAAAAACAAACTATAACAGTTTAATTTTTAATGCATACGATGTCATTATCTAGCTTCTATGCAATAAAAGTTTCTCCCCTTCAGTACATTTAGAAGGTCATAAAGACTGTATTCTCCATTCTGTGCAAACCTGTAAATGAGCCTCAAACTCCAGGACATGGAGTAAGACATACTGCTACATCAGCAAGTGTGTCCTAAAACAGCTATAGAGCTGATTCTAGCCTGAGAACAGAAGGAGCTGAACCTGAAAAAATTCCTGAAGCCATGGGACCTCTAGCCTGAAGGATTTCCCACCTTGACCACCCTCAGCATAGAGGTATATTTGCAATTTTAGCACAAGTGGTTGTGGAGCTCTCTGTGGCTACAGTAGTTAAGCAGCTTGCTTACAGTTCCATGTCCTCAAAGGAGACAATAATAATTGTTCTAAGTCAGTGATTTCTGTATTAAGGAACATCAAACATGCATTTTGTAATGATGCTAATGGCAGGACAGCTGAGGCAGCCCCTGCCACAGCACTGCAGCCGCTCTGAAGGATGCTTTGCTACAGCTGCAGGTGAGACCTGGGTGTGAGCGGTATTCCCAGACTGTATGCCTTAAAAAACACAAAACAGTAGGCTCAGTGCTAGATTCTACTATATAAGCAAGGAATGAAATACAGGTAAGTCCAAAAAAGCCCTCCGAAATGAAAACTGGCCAACACTGATGGCAGGCACATCCCCCACCTTTCACAGCTTCCGCACACCTTGGGGAGCCAGAGCTCTGCTGCGACAGGCATCCTCCCATTCCCTCACCCCTTCCCCTTCCCTTCCCTGATGCCTGGTTTTCCTTCAAGAGGAACCAAAGGACACAACTCTGAGGATGTCGTGGTGTCACGGATGGCTGTGCTGAGGCCCAGGAGTCGGTGTTTGTAGGCCTGAGCCCGGCACCCAGGGTCACCCTGCAGAGCATCCCTCCTGCGCTCCCACATCCCACATCAACCACACTACTTCTTCCACGAGTTCTGTTTCACGGGTGCTCATCTTGGCGAGATGTCGGTGATGATGCTGGCAAGATGTTGCTTCCAGTGCAGATGAAGCTGACAGCTTTAAGCCTTTTTAGCCACTGCCAGAAAGCTCTGCACAGATGCCAAATACACCTCCAATAGAATTCCTGCTGCTCTGGAACCAGCTCAAGGTGGAAACTTAAGCCCACAGCAGTGGCCAAAAGAAAACCAGATACTTGAAACTACCTGATACAAAATCTTAAACTAGGGTGAAGCAGGTAAGTTTTGCTTTTCTGTGGCAGCTGTTTGTGCTCTCACAGCTTGATCCAAAAGGTCTCAGGGGTCAAAGATCCCAGTGTGGGAGCTGCTTCTCTGCTACAACCAGCACCAGGGAAGTCTGCGAGTGCAGTGTGCTGGCAGTGCACTATACTAGTGCTAACACTCCTTTGCTACGGACTCTGCCTTCAGCTCTGACCCCCATGGGTCAAGACTTAGCCGCATGAATGATGTACCTCGCCAAATAACCAACCAGGCTTCAAACAGAAAGTTGTCAGGATGACTGAACAAAACTGTAGATCAAGAACTAAGTTTAAACAGGCTTCTCTCAATGGTGGATTACAAAACTTTTAAAATACAAAACTGACTTAAAAAAAAAGAAAACCCCAAGTACTGATCCACCTTCAGTGTCATATATCTGGTTTGCAATTGCTTTTGCCTGTTAACCATGTATAAATCTGTGTCTGACTGCTGTAACAGTCTACACTGACGTCTGTAGGATTGTGTTGTGAATATTTATAAGAAATATGAATAGCCTGTTAAAACACTGGACTACAGGAGTTTTTAATCTGTGCTGCTGATGTCTTGAAATACTGTGTGTTGTATCCTGCAGCACCCCCCTAGTTCTGGCTGGCCAATGGACCTGCCCCCATTCTCT
>VZTH01007689.1:0-17036 GCA_013397815.1 Aleadryas rufinucha
AGTGCCAGCAGCCCCTGCAGCAGGGACAGGGGTGCCAGGAGCCGGGGCAGCCCTCGCTGTGGCGAAGGGATGCCAGGAGCTGGTCACAGTCTGTTTTCCTGCACAAGTGCATTAAGCATTCCACACGGCACTTTCGCTGTAAATCACTTCCTATTCAGGCTCACTGCTGAGGGTCTCTGAAGGTCGATTTTCCATGGTTTTGACAACAAAAACTAAAATTGGGTCAAACCTGAAAGGTATTATCTTTCTCCAAGCTGCTAAATGCACAATAGTAATGAGGTTGGTTAAGCAGTTCACCCCCAGCCCGCATTATTTGCTCTGAAGATGTATTAACCAGTTAAATGAGCGTGATAAGGCAGCCCTGCACATTCCTCCCACCAGCCGCACGGAAGATCTGAGGTTCTGGGTCTCCGTATCCCCGTTAATAACCGAGACCGCGGCCCCACCGACAAAGGCGGCCGTGGCACGCAGCTCCGGGCCAGCTCTGCCCGGCCTGACCCACGGGAACACAAAGGGAACTTTAAAGGCATCCAGCAGCTCAGAGCCATTGGAAAAAATAATTATCGTTCCTCCTCCCCTTTCTCTTTCTTCTTCTTAACACTCTCCCTCACCCAACCTCCTGATGAAAGAAGGAACCCACTGCCTGCCCCATCAAAGGCGGCTTAGCAGCATCCCTGCACCGGGATGGGGGATTATCCCTGGCGAACACAGGCAGCTGACCTGGCTGCCACCACCTGGCACGGGACCCAGGGGTGCGTGGAAAACCCACCCAACCACCTTGTAAGCACTAGAGGTCACTTCACAGGGGTACCCAAAAGATGCTGCGTGCCCATGGCAGAGCTCTCCATGCAGACCTGCTGGAGAGGTGCAAGACTGGCTGCCCAGGGTGTCCCCACCCCAGTGGGGCTGCAGGACCAGTTGTGGGACACAAAGACCATTTGTTTTTACGGGATTTCTGCTGTTTTTCCTAAAACAAACACCCATTAATGTAAATATAACTGATGTAAACAAGCATGACCCTAAAATCCATGTGCAGCTGTACGGAGCAGGGAAAAGAGAGGGAGGGAGGTTGGTTGGGAGAGAGGGAGGGGAAACACTTTAATTAATCTCTAAAATGAATGAGATGGGAAAACTCGAACTGCAGGGAAAGCATCTGGTGCTGCTGCAGGAAGGGGCTGCCCGGAACGTGGGGCTGGGCTCTGCTGTGGGACACCGGAGCCATCGGCTCCCACACCAGCCACCCCATGGCACTGGCCACCCCATGGCACTGGCCACCCCATGGCACCAGCCCACCGCTGTCAGAGCCACGCCACATCCACGGCACCCAGGGAGGGCAGCCTGAGCAGTGACAGTCCCACGTGCCAGAGCTCAGAGCTGGGCACACCCCACTGGCTCGCCCCTCGAGAGCTGCTGCAGGCTCCCAGCTCCATCCCCAGCCAGGAGGAGGTGCCTCCACGGGATCCCCACGAGCAGCCTGTCCCCATAGGGGACCAAGGGAGGTGGCAGGAGGCTTCACCTCCCGCAGCAGGGACCCTGCCACCAGGCAGGGAGCACACAGGGGGAAACACACAGAGAGCCTCAGTGTGTCTCTCACGGTGATCCAGCTGGGGCTTTGCCAGGAGGAAGTTGCTGCATGGAGAAATGCCAGCACTTTCTAGCACAGAAGGGTGGATGAAGATCCCAAGGTGGGATCTGTGCTGGCAGCAGCTCTGGGACGCTTACCTGGGTGCAGCATTCGTGCTGCTGAGGCTCCTCAGCGGCGAAGGCTCTGGGATGGCACCCCCAGGACTCACCCAACACCTGAGCCAGCCCCTGCTGGGCTCTGCACCCGCCGGCCCTCCCGGCCACAGCTCCAGCACTGCCTCGGAGCCGCAGCCGCAGCGTCCTCCCCCCTGCCCTTTCCAACACCGCCGGTGATGGGAGGGAGTTACAAATGCCAGGAGGAGCATTCCTTATTTCAAGAAGCCAGATCATCTAAAGACTGGCACCAGCCCAGTGCCTGGTGAGACCTCCCCAGATTTATGGCCAGCACGGCTGAAGAGACAGAGGAGCTTTAGTGAACCTGGTTAAGACCCCACGGGAAAGTGACAGCAGGATCTGAGCGACCTGAGAACTCCACCTCTCTGTCATGAACACAAAAGCGACTCAAGAAAGGAGCCTGGCAGCCCCAGGGACTGTGGGGAGGGGGCTGCCAAGGGACAGGCACCCAGGGCCAACAGGACACGCATTGGGACACCACACCCTGCCCAGGGAGCGGGGACCAGGCACTTGCTGGGACAGCAGAGCACCACTGCTGGAGCACCCTGCACTGCCTGCAGCACTGATCCAGCCTCCCCCTCCTCCTCCTCCTCCTCCAGGGCCTCTTCCTCTCCTTCCCCTCTTTGTCATTCCTCTCAGCTCACGCCTCTTCTCTGCTCTCCTTCAGCTGCTCACAGCAATAATCCAGGGCACTGACGCCCCAGCAGATTGCTCAGCGCCGCTCCCCGCTGCTGACCGGGGTTTTAATGACTCCCCCAGCCATGCAGGGGCTGGTCTCCACCTCCACCGGCTGCCAGCCAGGTTCTCCCCACCATCCCTCCTCCAAAAAACACCTGCACCCTCCGCAGGGGTGGGTGAGGAGCAGTGTGACCCCGGCCAGCTCTGTCATCGCCCCCCACAAGGCCATGTCTGGATCCTGTGCCCAGCTTTGGGCTCTCCAGTGCAGATGGGACGAATTTACAGGAGCAAATCTTGCAGAAGCCCACGGTGATGCTCGGAGGCTGGAGCACAGGACAGAGACACAGCGGGAGGGAGGCGGGCGCTCAGCCCAGAGAAGGAGAGGCTCAGGGAGGTTATGGGGAAATCAGGGCCAGGGCAGGAAGCGGGAAGGGCAGTGGAGCTCCAGCTGCATTATCCTGTTTCCCAAAAAATCCATCCATCCATCCATCCATCCATCCACATCAGCAAAGCAATTTTAGAGGCAAGCAGCAGCCGCCACGGAACCGCAAAGCAGAGGCAGTGCCAAGAGCCAGCAACCACAGCCTGCCTGCCCCTGCCTGGCATCGCCCCAGCCCGTCCCCATCTCCATGCTCAGTGCAGGGAGCAGCAGACGAGCCAGAGGTGTGGGGGGTGCGCCGTGACCCCCAGCCCCGCTGACCCCTCACCACCAGGCACACCACTCGCTGCCAGGCTGCGGATCCCCGTGTCCCGTCCTTTAATTAACATTCCACATGTAAAGTTGGGATTGTAATTACTGCAACTGATTAACAGGCCGAAGGTAGCCCGTCTCCGAGGGAGCAGATTAGCCGCGGCTCTCTCGAGCTCCTGCTCTCACCTCGGCACTGCCGGCGCATTTTAAGCAGGGCCGATGCCCCCGCAGTCAGTGATTAATGGGCGAGCGGGAGGGGGACGCGGGGGCTCCGTCCCACTGCTCTGCCGTGCTCTGCCGGGGCAGGACGGGCCCGCTGTCAGCGGCCACGGGCTTGCGGAGAGGAGGATGCTGGAGGCTGGGAAGTGATTCCCAGAGCCTCCTCTCCCTCCTGTCCAGGCAGGGGATACAGGATGCCATTCCCAGAAGCCAAGGTCCCTTGCAGGGAGAGGAACACACCACTCAGACCTCACACTCCTTGGATGTGAAGACACATGGGAACATCCCACATGCCCCGCTCGGCCCTTCTCAGCCCACCCTCCGTGGCCCTGAGGTGTGACAGGACCCTCCAACCCACGGCTTCATCAGGCAGGGAAGGCAATCAGCTGTAATTAACGGCTGCTGCGGGCAAAGCGCGGCACTGGGACCTTCTTTCCTTCTTTTCCCCAAGACTGCAAAATAAATTATCCTGCAAAGTTAGCAGAGGCTGAGCTATGGAAACAATTAAACAAAAATTAAATCTAATTCATTTATACTCGGAGCACAAAGTGGATAATGTGGGGGTTTTCTTTGCTCTCCTCTCTTTGCCTTGGTGTTACAGAGGACTATTATGGGAAATTAATCACGGGGAAAAGCAATGAACGTGATCTATCGCTCTTTAAAAGTGCACTGTAGTGATTATATAAAAATCTATTAGAGAGGCCAGGAAATAGCAGAGTGACACCATTTAAAAGGAAAAAGGAGACCAGGCTGGTGGCAAAGGATCGATTTCTTAACTGACAGATCCGTGGCAGAGGGAGCGGGAGGAGGTCAGACCGCGGGTGGGCAGCGGTCAGAACCAGACGGCTCCTGGGGCACAGCCAGGCCCCAGGGCTGCGCACCCAAAAACCGTGTCCAGCATCCCAGACGGTGCTGTAGGGAGGGCTTGACCCCATGGGGTCAGGGCTCCCACCGAGCACAGTGTCCCACAGTGTCCCATAGAGTCCCACAGAGTCCCCCAGGGCTGCCACACAGGCGCAGGGACGGCCGCCCCAGGCAGCTGCAGCATCCCACCACATCCTTGGTGGCACTGCCCCACCTGAGGGTGCCCAGGAAAGTGACCCCATCACCAGCAATGATGGGCAGAGCAGACCCCCCCCGCTCGGCCCCCGGCACACGCTCGGCTCTTTAACAGCGGTGATAAAACCTTCACCAAGGCAGATTCCACCATAAATCCCAGCCGGCAGCGGGGCCGGCCCCGGGCCAGCCTGACGCTTTAACGACACCATCAATCCCTGAGGAGCCCGAGGGGGAGCGGGGGGACACCGGGGCTGCAGCCCCGGCACGCAGGGCTGAGCCCCCCGGACCCTCCAGTGCTGCACCCCGCGACCGAGGCTGCGGCAAACTGGTGACTGGCCACACGGCTCCGGGTGGGCAGTCCCACCCCAGCAATCCCACCCCAGCAATCCCGCATCTCTGGACTCGCCCACGGCCACTGCAGCCACCCGGTGCCATCACCCCCGTGGCTACCACTTACGAACTCCCCCAGTCCCACATTAGCACAGGGAAACACCTTTACGGGAATTTAATGGCAGTTTCTCCTCCCCACCAGGCGTGTGGAAGGCAAACACACCACACTCCCTCCACTGCATCATTTAAACGATTTGGGAAAAAAAAAAAGAGTGGAAAAAAACCCCCTTTGATCTCAGCAGCCCGCTTGTTTAGCCCATGCAGGGATTTAATTGAGAAGGGATGTCCTTGAATAAATGCGGAGATGTCCTCACTCCCCAGGAAGGCTGCTGCGAGTTGAACAATCCCCTGTATGAGGTTTTCCGCTCATCCAGGAATATTCTGGGACAACACAGCCCCGGGGCCGCTGCCACATGTCACCCATCCATCACTGGGAATGCCGGTGGTGGGCAGGCTGCCGTGGCACAGGGATGGGTGTGGGGAACCCCGAAGGAGAAGTGCTCCCAGGGCTGGAGACACCACTCTGCCCCCAAACCCAGCACAGGGGGAGGTGGGGGCAGGAGGTGGAGCAGCCACGCACCCAGTGGGATGGGGACCAGGGCTCCCTCGGCACAGGCACAGGGGCTGCAGGTGGGACGTGGTGCCCCGGAGAAGCCGAGTTACGGCACAACAGAAGGCGAGGGGCAGCCGGTCCCCGAGAGCTGGCACTCACACCCGGGGTGCCAGCACCGGCCCCTGGCAAACGCCCTCCCCGCTGCCAGGCTTGGCAGGAGCGGAGGAGCCGCAGCGGAGAGCCCGCCAGCCCCGGCGGGGAGCTCGGCACCGCCGGCCGCAGCGGGCAGCTCTTCCTGCTCATTTCCTCCCGGCCCGCAGCCCCTGCCAGCGCTCAGCACTCCGGCATCCCTGCATCCCTGCCCCTCCTCTGCCAGCTCCCTCCGGCCCAGCCGAGCTTCCTGCCAGCGCAAAGCCTCGTGCTGAGGAAGGGAACCAGCCCTGGGGACGTCCTTGTGCCACGCTCCTGCGAGGGGAACCAGAGAGGGGCAACGCCGGCCAGGAGGAGTTCCTCAGCGGCAGCGCTGCACCCACAGACCGGGGTCTTTGCATCTCCTGCCCCTGCCCAGAGCAGCCGGTGTCAGGCGCCGATCAGCAGCATCCTCCTCCTCCTCGTCCTCCCCGGCGCAGCCGCGTGGGTGTCTTTGCCGCAAGGCTCCCTCGCCAGGGAAGCGCCGCGCTATTTTAATCCGGCATCTCCCACCATCCCAGCGAGGTTGGCTGCGAGCGCAGCCCCGGGAGAGCTCTGCCCCGCGCCCCCGTGCCTGCTCAGGATGGAGGAACACCCCGAGGCTGTGCTTGCAGGAGCCAGGGAGGCAGGAGTGGGCTGGTGGGTACTGAAACCCAAGGAGGAAGCTGCTTTTACCCTGGAAGAGAATTCATGGTGATGAGGGCGAGCGCAGGGAGAGGACACGGGAATTCCCAGCTCATTAAAGTGCTGGCATCTGTCAGCCCATGGTAACAGCAGCTCCTCTTCTCCTCATCCATTAAAGCCCTTGTCCTCCCCCTGCCCAAGGGACTTGTGCTCAGCTCTGCAGTCGCCCCACCACTGTCTCACTGCTGGGCCACCAGCATGTGCCAGTGCAGAGCCACAGGGATGCTGGGTGCCCACGGGGATGCCGGGCACCTGCGGGGTTGGTGCTGGGTGCCCACACAGACATTGGGTGCCCACCTGGACACTGGGTGCCCACACAGTGCCTGGCCACAGCTGAGCTGGCGAGTGTGGGGGGCTGCGGGCGGAAGGCGAGCGGGAGCGCTCTCAGCCCCTGGACTCGCTGGCTGCGGTGGCTAAAGGCGAGCTGATTAAAGCAATTAGGATTTTAAATAGTAACACCAGAGTGGCTCATCAGCACTGAAGAGGCAGTCAACTGACAGGCTGAGGAGCCTATTTAGGGATCTTGTTTGGCTGAGGATCCTCAGCGAGGCCCCAGGGCTCCCTCAGAGAGAGGGTGCCGGCACAGGGGTGCCCCAGGCACCCCACAGCCCCCCCAGTACCCACCTGGGGACACAGAGCAGCCTGGTCAGGGAGTGCCAGAAGGGACAGCCCTGTACACGCAGCCAGCTCTGTCCCCTGCCCTGCGGCCACAGGGACACCAAGGAGCACTTGGCACAGCCAAGGAGCACCCAGAACTGCCAAGGAGTGCCCGCTGCCCTGTCCTCCCTTTCCTTGAGATTGTTTATTTTCTGTAATAAAGGCTCTGGGAAGGGAATGTGGAAGGAATTTCACAATGTTTCTCAGGAGGCACTGCCGTGCAGCAGCAGCCCCAAAGCAACAGATAAAGTGCCTTTGCAACAGCTAAAGCCCCCCACACACATTTTGTCTGCTTGGACTCAAGGGCCGAGATGCCGGAGATTTAAGGCAGCCTGGTGGGAAATCCATCTGGTTTGGTGGATGCAGATCTCCAACCACAAAGGACTCACGTACAGATGCAAGAGCAGCACAAACAGCCTTGAAAAGCTCCGTACTCTCCCTGCTCATTCTCTACACCTGCATTTGCTCCTGGCTGTGCTGGCTGGTGCCAGGGTGCCCAGGGGTGCAGTGCCCAGCCCGAGCACCCGCCGAGCCCAGCGCTGCAGGATGTGGCCCCCAGGGACAACGGGGGGACAACTGCAAGGAGCTTCCCAGCCCTGTCTCCATGGGCCCTGCAGGCCAGGACCGGGCTGCTGCTCCCAGACCTCCCATCCTCAGTGCTGCAGCTGCATTCCAGTGGGGTGGAGAGTGGTTCCACATCCCCAGGCTCCAGGGCTGGATCCCCTCACTCTCAGATGGGGGAAGAAGGGCAAAAAGGAAAGGGTAGGAACGGGGAAACGAAGGGCAGGGGCAGAGAGGGGAGAGGAGGACAGGAACGGGAGGGGAGGGCAGGAGCTGCAGCCCAAGCACAAGCCACTTGCCGACTTTCTTGCGAGCTCCGAGATGCCGTGGGAGGGAACTGGCACAGGCGCATTACGTTTATTTATAGGCATTTCTGTGGCACTCGATTAAACGCTGTGGTGGAGATATTGCAGTGTGAAGAGTATTTAGAGCCGTTTAACACCTCTTAGTCGGCAAAAGCCCATCTAATTCCTGCAGCAAATTGGGAAAGTGCACAGAGCAAGGGCAAGAGCAAGGAAGATGCCCTCTCAGCCCTGGTTCCACCTGGAAAAGAGATCTTGTGATCCTCGATGCACTTGTGGCAGTGCACCCACGAGCCCCACGTGATGCTCCGCTGCCTCCGGGTCAGCAGCCCAGGGAGCAGCATTCTGCAGCGGGACACACACCCACACCCTGCCCCGCTCCCACGGAGCTGCCTCTCTCCAGCCGCTGCAGGGTGCTCGTGGCACGCTGCTGGTGGCACAACTGCGCAAGGTGCTGGCCAGCCCTGGCACTCACGGGCCCTGCCTGTGCCAGCCCCAGAGTCCCCAAGTCCTGCTAAAGGATGGGGCCTGCCCAGGGGACGGCACGGGAATTCCTGATGCTCAGGAGAGGCTCAGTCCCAGCCTTCCCTGGGTACCCATAACTGCCCTGCAGAACCTCCCCATGGCGAAGGGCTGAGCTGGTAAAACTCATCTCAGGAAACCCATCAGGGGAGAGAGTTCAAAGGAAAGGCTGCCAAGTGCACACCAAGGTGAGCTCCAATTGCACCGCTGCAAATCCACTGCTGGCCCCTCCGCCCTTGGATCGCTTTGTGCCCCTCTCCCCTGTGCCGCAGAGCTTGGCCTGCCCGTCCCCTGGAGATGGGGACAAGCCACGGGAGCACCCGGGGTGCTGCAGCTGCGTGGCCACGCCGCTGCTCGCCCCTGGCAAACGGACGACGGACTGAGGCTGAAACACGGGGAGATCACACAGCCCTGGGCGATGCCACTGGAGCATCACCAGCTCCTGCAGAAGCAATTCCCCCTGGCTCTCCCAAGCCATGGCCCCAGCACCAGGGACCCCGAACCCAGCAGCACCCCAGCAGCGCTGGTTTTGGTTCAGCTGAGTGTCCCCATGCCTGGACAGGAGAGACCCTCTGCTCTGCCCGGTGACAGACCCTCAGAGCCCCAGCAGATCCCACCCCCGGGTGCCGGGGGCTGGCCAGGCCAGTGCACGTGGGGTGCCAGGGCTCGCCCCGCCAGCTGCTCCCGTGCACCCGGGCCCGCGGCACTCGCAAATGGATGCAATTAAGTCGATACTGCAGCGGCCCGTAATTGCTGTTTCCTCAGCTTGGCAACACGACCCCGGAAGCCCCCATTATACTAATCACTGTCACACGAACACAATCGCACAACACATAAAAACCTGGTGTGCTCCGTGCTGAAATATAACCCTGCCGAAGGCTGAGCCGTGCCATAAATCTGCTCGGCACTTAACACTGCCGGCTAAATGGCCCCGCTTAATTATAGCTCCATAAACAGGACTTTATAGCAGTATCAATACCGTCGAAAATCAATCCCGCTGATGGACAAAGGGACGGGCTCGTTTCCTGCTGCCCCAGGGCTGGGCCACCGCTGCTCCCTGCGATCCCAGCGCAGGGGAACCTCCGCTCCCACGCCCATCTCGGACACGCGGCGCCCGGCCGCGCTCCACCGGCCGCGGATTCCACCCGGCCTTGGTCCGGCGCTGCCACAGAGCCACAGCCAGGACATTAGCATGGCAACCCACACCGATCTCTGTCAATTACGCTTCGGTATTTGAGCTCTAACCAGCTTCAAATTGAATCAGGGCAAAATCATCAGTATAAAAAGTGCCCACACCAGCCCTTCAATTCCAGCACTGGGAAAAAAAAAAGTTCTACATCTCATAATGGCCTTCTACCCCATAATGAACAGGAAAAATAAATTAGATTCCCAGCTAAGGGTATATTTATACAATTTCATTATGTGCCCATGAGCAAGTCTGGTTTTCACCAAGATAAAAATGAGCTCTCAGCAATGCTCGTGCTAAATAAATGGAGTGATTTAACAGCTTAACAAGGAGTGCGACAGAGGGGCTGTGGAACTGTGGCAAAAATGGAAAATAAAAATAAAAAATATCAAAATGCTTGTGTTTCCTGCACTGCACTGGCACTGCCGGGCCAGATCCACCTGGGAGGAAGGAGACGGCAACGCTGGGACTGTGGGCGCATCCCAGGCTGTGAGCACTCGTATCCCGCCCAAATGAAGCAGTTGGGAGCAACTTCTGACTGCTTCATCTTCTAGTGCTCAGTATCCAAGCGATCCTCATGAGCCAAAACCACAATCCCAGTCCCTCTCCTCGCTGGCAGCCGGCGGGTCCAGCTCACTCTCGCACTGCCACAGCAGCCCAGGGATGCCAGGGACACGAGTGCCAGCTGCCTGCAGGAGCAGTGAGGATTCTTGTGGCAGCTTTGGGGCTGGAAAGGGATATTTGCAGCCTGGAAGTCGTTCCCAGACTCTGAAAGCATGGCTCCCCTCCCAGCGCTGCTGGGAAATTCCCAATTCCTCCCTCCCTCCCAGTGGAAGGAACCTCCTGTTACCCAATTCCCATCTCCCTTCCCCTGCTCCACTTCCAGCCCTTCTGCTGTTGGGGGCTGCAGCACGTGTTCCCCCCACCAGGAATCTCTCTCATGCAGCCAGGAGGGACCTGGCCGGAGTTTGGAGGAGCTTCTCACCCTTCCAAGGTTATCGGCTCCCAGGAAAGGCTCCTCCATCCCACCTTCTGCCGCTCCTGAAAAGAGCATGTCAGCTCCCCCCGGGCCCCATCCCGGGCCACACATCCATCTGGGCTCAGCACCGTGTGCCTTCTCCAGCACAGTCAGGCTGATCCCAAATCCATAACCCACACTTGAATAGCTCATCCAGTTAATGGCAGAGCTGCCAGCAGGCAAATCTGTCCTCTCAGCATCAGCAAAGCCAGAGTGAAGCAGTTGCCTTTTTTTTTTTTTTCCTCTCTCTCCTTTTTAAATCAATCGCGAGGCCACATGGTCCATCGGTGGGATCTGGAGACCAGGAGCCATCTCCAAGACGGAGCTGCTGACTTGGCTGCCTATCACAGCTCTCCTGCCACAAGGTGACATTTCCCCCTCCATCGTCCCTACCCCAGGGAGCCGGGTGGATTAATAGTTCAGCGGGGCTTTGGAAATGTGTGTGCCGGGAGTTATGAGCCTGATTCATAACAGGAGTTCCCTCCCCTGCTACAGAGATTAATCACCGGTGCAAACGCGAGCACCGGTCGGGCTCGCCCGTCCCCAGCCCGCGGCACAGCCGGAGCGGAGCGGAGCGGAGCTGAGCGCGCTGCCGGCTCCCCGCGCTGCTGCCGGGGCTCTGCCGCGCCTGGCGTCGGAGCCTGAACCTCCAGCACGACGGAAAAACAAACGCATTGTGGAAAGGGCTGGTTCCGAGAGCCTGCGTGCTCCATGCGAGCACGGCACAAGCCCTGGAGCCTGCCTGCGCTGCCTCCTCCCGGCAGGAATCACGGGGCAGCCCAAGCTCTGCTCCAGCCCGGAGGAGCTCAGCCCCCATGGGCACACACTGGTTACAGCCGATTTATCCTTAAACACCTTGATAAACGCAGCGAGAGCCCAAACCCCGCACCAAGGATCCGTCCCTCTCTCAGTGGGGCAGCCCCCAGGCATCCCACCAGAGGTGCTCCTGCCCGCTGGGAAGCTGCAGCTGGACAACACCCGAGCCCAGCACTGCCCACCCTCATGGGCACCCACCAGTGACCCTGACATGTTTCCAGAGGCTCTTCCCAGTCAAACCAGCCCTCCCAACACCATGCCTGCCCGAGGAGAGAATGGAAATCTCCGTTCCCAAGGGGACAAGGACCATCCCCGTGATGCTCTGTTCTGGCTGCTCTGGAATTCCTTCCTTCTGTCCCTCTAACATAAATAACAACCAGATCATTTGTACCACACCATTTTCCCAGCCCCAAGCAGAGCTGTTTCCCAGGCTGCTGGAATCCTTTACAACCCCCAGAGGATCAGCAAATGATTTTTCACTCTTCCCTTTCGATTGGAGAGAAGAGGGATCTCGGCTCAATTGCAATTAGAGTGAACTGCGGCTCGTAGGCAGAGGAAGCTGCGGTTCCACTGTGCAGCAGGAATGATCTAATCAGGCACCGGGTCAGATCACCAAAAAACAAACCCCTGCAGAGATGATAACGCTTCATTCCTGCCCCGAGCTGAGCCAGCTGTGAGCACTGGGCCTGGGGAGGCACAGGGAGGGGGGCGATGGAGATCACACGGCAGCACAGGAACCACAGTGCAGTGGTGCAAAATCAGAGGTGAGGACCTCTGCACTGTGCCTGGCCTTCCTCCTGGGAGGAGGAGGAGGAGGACTCCCACATCTCCCTGCTGACATTGGTAAACCACCTCCTCAGCCGACAGTGTGGGTCTGTGCCAGCTCCCCAGGATGGAGGAGCACGGGCAGCTGCTGGAGGACACCCCATCTCCTGCCAGCTCCCAGCCCCAAAGGCCCCCATGCTCGGGAGCTCCCCAGGCAGGCCCAGGGGCCACCGTGCCAGTGGAGGGATCCCGCTGCAGCACTGACCCCAAAAGGGAAGAGAAAATTGCCTTCTCTGGCAACCCTTGCTCTGCCCTTCCCAGCTCCCCCTCTGCTGCCTAATCTGCTCCTCACCCCAAACCAAGGAGGCTGCAGGTTCAGTGGGGCTGGACGCTACAGATTAGATTGCATCTGTCTGGGTATAAATAATTTACTGCTTGATGGTCAGAGTGAATTTAATTAGTTCTTGTTCTCCTGATAGAATCAGCCCACCGCTGCTAAAGCATTTCACTCCGAATTAGCCTGAGAAGCACTAACAAGGCAGCGCTAATTTTACACACACGACATCCCCCACAGTCTCTGAAAATACAGCTCCACAGAGCAGGGAGCAGCGGCCCTGCAGGGCTGGGAGAGGGGCAGCGTGAGGGACAAATCCGGGCACAGCCTGGGCAAGGAGGGATGTGGGGAGGTGGCATGGATGGGCACCAGCACACAAACCCCATCCCCTCACCTTCTGCTCTGCCCTTACTTCCAGTTCCCCAGGGATTTGGAGAGGGGGCAAGGGGGCAGGGAGCCTGTGGCTGGCAGAGCTGATACTGCTGCCTGTCAGGTCCCCTCCTGCCCGGGGAGGGGCTCCCTGGCAGCTGAGTGCCCACCTCACCCCCCTTCTTCCAGCTCCCGGGGTCATGCCAGGCCGCTGGCTGCTGGAATTGCTGCCACAGCCTTGGAGAAGCACCAGCACACGTCAGCGCTCCAGGGGGACGCGTGCCCGCTCACCTGGAAGGGAGAGCAGAGGGGGGAACAGCGGGGGCAGCTGCGGGAGATGGGCACAGATCGCCGGGGCAGCGCCGGGTCCCGGCACCCCCCAGCCCTGGGCTGCACCCCCAGCCCCAGGAGACGCCTCTGGCACTGGGCTCAGCATCCTGTCCAAGCCCAGGCTGCACACTGAGCTCGTCCAAGATGGAACCAGCCAACGAGGGCTTCAGGCACAACCCAAGGGTGGCAGAAAGGCCCTGCCCCAGCGGCTGCATCACCACAGACTGAGCTCCCGGCCCCCAAAACCTGCCGTGATCCCACGGGCACCCAGCCCTGTAACATCACCACCCATTTTCCCTGTGCTCAGTAATGAGCCCCTGGGTTCTCCTCTAAGGACAGAGCCTCTCTGCCTGCAATGCTTTACTGCTCCTGCCTCCCTGCTCTGACCTCCCCTGTCTCCAGCAGGATTTATGCTCCACATTAACAGTCTGCCCGAGCCGCTTCCCGCTGGGGCGAGGTGGCACCGCAGCCGCCTGTGCCACGCTGAGCCCTGCTGATGACCCCAGACCCCTCTCAGCAGCATGAGGTGACACCCCCCCCAGTCACCAACGCCGCTGCAGACACAAATCCGGGGCATTTCCATCCAAAAGTGAAATTCTGGGGATATGGGACAGCAGGGAAAGGCTCCAACAGCAACAAGGCTCCAGGTTGTGCCAGAGGGAACCTGCTTGAGAGGACCCTGTGGGGAACTGGGTGCTCCTGCTGATTCCTGCCTGGAGCAGAGGCAGCCCACCACGGGATGCCCCCCAGCAGCCTGGTGGCCGCCGTTCCTGCTGGCACAGCCACACTCCTGCACACAGAACCAACTTGTTTTCTTCAAATGACTGACAACGGCTCTGAGCCGCTAATCCTCACCCAATAAATCACCTGTAAAGGTGGCCACAGCCACTGGCAGCTGTCAGGAGCCCCGTGGGCAGAGGCCACTCCTCAATTCACCCCAGCCCACAGCTGCTGGGCCACTGGTGCCACAGACAGGGATCATCCCCAGGGCACAGCAGCATGGGGGGAGCAGCATCCCTCCTTCCCTCCCTCCATGAGCTCATCCTCTGCCCAAGTCACTCTCCCCCACCAGGAACAGCCCGTACGATCTCGCCCTCTCTCCTATTTACGCATAAGCCAGGCTGACAACTCCTCTTCATCACGGTGTCAGAGCCTTCCTCGGCGGCCATGCATCTCAAGCAGGACAGCACCATAAATATTGCATAGGAGGTGTTTCTACTCTAGTTACAGGCTCAGCCTCTCACGCTCTTCCATCAGGAAGCCTTGGATTGAAATTGAAGTGTATTAGTATAATTTTATCAGGTTTTATTAAGCCTGGGGTCTCACGTTTTTGATATATAGTTTTAATTAAATTTTAAGTCAAAGAATGCAGTCGTTCATATTTTATCTCGCCGTGGCACATCGGGAGGAGGCAGTTAATCAGCACGTACCAAAACATCCCTTCGCCCGTGATGAACGGGCCGAAACTTCGCCAGCAGAGCCCGACTTCCCTCCATCGCCCCCAGCCCAGCTGAGCCCCCAGCCAGCTCCAGCCAACCCCCATTCCTGCGCCCTCCTGCCCTCCCGTGCCAGCACTCCCTGCAGGAGCGAGGAAGGGAAAAGCCTCCGGACCAAGCAGGGAAGAGGGAACGCGGCCCAGAGGCAGCTGGCACCGGGGGCTGCTCCGGCTGCGCTCAGCAGCTGCCACTGGCAGCAGGAGAGCAGGCACAGACCCAGAGCAGGTCCTGGCACTGCTGCCCAGGACAGAGCCCAGGGATGGACCTTCACCACCCCTCAGGGCACCACGGGGCTCTGGGCTGAGCCAGGGGCCCAGCCGGGATAGCTCCCTCCATCCTGGGAAAAGGGAACCCCAGCCCCCGGCTGTGGGCGCTGCCCAACCTGCAGTGGGTCCCCTCAGGGATGGCACAGCCCCTGGCACGTCGGTGCCAGGAGCACCACCAGCATGGTGCACTGCTTTCTGCTAAGAGCAGTTTGGGGACACGAACCTTGAGGTCTGTGCCTTCTGCCAGCGAGAGCAGCAGATGCCATCGCAGCTGGCACTGCTGCTGCCCTCACCTCATGGCTCCCTGCCCAGGGAGGGCTGTGACTCCTTGGGGACCCAAGGCCACAGTGGTGGCAGACTGCTCACAGGTCCTTGGGAAAGGCTGATTCATCCTGGCTGGAAGGAGCTGTGGCACAAGGCAGAGCAGAGGCAGCTCACCCACCCACCCCCCCCTTCCCTGGGCATCGTGACACATCTGGCTGCAGTTGTGCCCTCCCTACACACAGCTGGGGCAACACAATCACATCACATCAGCCCCCATGCACCTTCCCCAGCTGGAGCACAGCAAACCCTCTGCTGGCAGCTCCAGTCGGGCTGGGGTCTCCAGAGACCTGACCTACAGCATCACCACACCCCTCAGCAGCAGAGCTGGGGGGACGGGAGCTTTGGGGACACACACAGCACACCCTCCCATACATGTGCCACCACTGCCTTAGCTGGGGCCAGAGATCCCAGAGCATTCCTGAGGATGGAAACAGCTCAGCCCAGAAACATCTCAAGTCCTGGAGCTTCCCTGGTGGGGAAAGCAGGAGAGCTGAGCACAGACCTGTCTCTTCCAGGTGAGGTGCTGAAAAATTTATCATCAAACTTGCCAAAATGAACTCAATCAAAAACCACTCTAATGGTACTACATTAAAAAAAAAAAGTCTCATTTTTCCCACATCGAGGTTCCCATCTGGAAGAGCAGCAGAAAGCACCAAGCACAGCGTTACAGGTGACGGGTACAGCCCTGCCAGCGACAGCCACGTCACCAACCAACACACCCCGGCAGGGCCGGCTGCCCGTGGTGGCCCCAGGGGAGTAAGGGACCACGAGAGCTCTCAGTGCTCCCCTGGGACTTGCTCTGGCATTCCACTGCCTCCCCAGATAACCACGTCCCACCCTGGGGAACAGCCGATGCCTGCAGCCAGCGTGGCAGCACGCGGCCGCGGCGCCATCGCCGACGACAGCGACGTCCTGGCGACGAGGAGGGAGGGAATCCCAGGACAAGCAGGGATGGTTCTGCTCATCAGCTGCAAGACTGATAGACTTGGGGGGTGGGGAGCATGCTTTGCATTTCCTTCCTTCTCCTTTGCAAAGAAACAGGGATTTGGGGTTGGATTTGAATTTCATCCAGAAGAAAATAATTTCGTTTGAAAAGGAAGCAGTTGGATTGCTAAACACGCTCTGTCCCCGCTCCCATTGAAACAGGATTTGAGGCACAGAGAGAGTTTCAAGCCAAGCAGCCCCACTCCTGCAGCATCACAGCGTGTGGGTTACCCTGGGGCCCACCAGCCCCTCAGCCCGACGGGAAGGAGCCTCCTGAGGGCACCTGGGCAGCAGGGACCCCACACAGCCCGCACTCAGCTCCGAGACTCCGCGCCAGAAAGGCTTCCCAGGCACAGGGGCTGCAGGAATCGCTGCCGGGGGGCTCCTGCCCCCCAAACCCACAGCTCAGTGCACACAGCACCCCGGCCCTGCGCCCCCCACAGCAGCAGCACGGCGCCAGCGTGGCAGCATCCCACCAGCATCCTGCCACCCACCCCAGCTGCCCACCGGCATCCCACCACCCACCCCAGCTCCCCACCAGCATCCCACCACCCACCCCAGTGCCGGTGCTGCCGGGGGCTGTGGGTGCTGCAGAGCCACCAGGGGCCTGTGGGTGCCTGTGCCAAGGCTTCAGACAAATTTTAGCCGGGCAGCAAGAGAGCAGGGCAGCACGAGCTGGCGAGCGAGCGCGCTGCGTGTCATTCCAATGCGTGTATTTATATCCTTCCCCGACGCAGCATCCCTTTGTAAAGGCACGGAGCGCGTACAGGCAGGGCTGTCAGTTCAGTGGCGTGTTACAAGTGTTTGATATGGAGATTTTGGCAGTGGGAATGGATGTACCTCGCTGAGAGGTTTATGTAAAATGACAGCTTCTGGAAAATGAAG
>VZTH01007689.1:17082-43910 GCA_013397815.1 Aleadryas rufinucha
AGAAGAAGAAAAGAAAAGTACAAACAAAAGGGAGGGAGGGGAGGCCTTCGCTCGGGGAGGCCAAAGCAGATCTCTACTCCCCGCTGGCCCCGAGCAGCTCCCACCGCAGCCGGCGGCACAGCACCGACCCCACCAGCTCGGCTCGGCTGGTTCAGCTCCACACCTGCGCTCCCCCACCTCGGCCGCTGCCCCATTTCCATCCCATCCTATCCCATCCCTCCTCCTCCTCTCCCCTGTTTACGGGCTGAGCCTTTCATCGCCGCTGCGCGTGGGCGTGCGCGGGCGGCGGGAGGAGGATGCCTGGGAGCGCTGCTGTCAGCGGGCCGGGAACGCGCTGCAACTCCTGCCACGGCAGGCTGGGACAGGGGACACGGCACCGACAGAGCCGGGCACGGCCTGGGCCCCTCCCCGGGCTCGGATTGCGGGATGCTGTGCCTAGGGAGCCGGGCAGTGGCCGGTCCCCATCACGCTGCCGTGCCAAGGGACAACGCTGAGGTCCACAAGCAACACCCATGAGAGTCTGCACTGGCAGACGCTGCTGGTGGAAGCCCAGCTGAGGCCAGAGGCATTGCAAGGGGAATGGATGCGATCCCACCTCCAGACAGATCCAGACCTGGTTCCTGGGGAGCGAGGAGCATTTGGTCCCTCACTGACTCCCCACCACTCACCTCACCTCAACCGACTCCAGGTGCAGGAGCGAGGGCAGGGGGGAGGCAGAGAGGAGCACCCCTAGCAGGGCCATCTCATCCAGGAAGGAACATGGCAGCAGCACCCAGCCAGTCCAGCTCATCCTTCTGAAGCCACAGCCAGCTCCCTCCTTTGGCTTTACACCCTCCTCCAGCCCCTGTGCCCGGCGGGGATCCGTGCCATGGCCGAGGTGGAAGCAATTCCTGCTGCAGCTATAATGATCCATAAAGAAGCTGACTTGTTTCTTACCTCTCTGAAATGAAGGATGGTGATTACCCTCCATCCCAGTCCACAAAGCCTAATCCAAATTGATGGCCTCCCAGAGATTGCTTCTCTTGCCTCTCACCAATCCAATACCCTGCTCCCCTACACACATCTACTCAGGAGCAAAACGTCAGCGTAATTCACGCAGGCTCCAGATGGAAAGGCCATTTATCCTGCAGGAAAGGCTCCTGGACAAGACATTACATTAATGGCACGTTAGGGAGAGGTGGCAGTGCCAGCCTCGCCTTTCTCCAGGCCACAGGCACCAGGGCAGAGACCTGCTCCAACCCCCTCAGGAAGGAACCCCTGTAAGAGACCTCTCTGCGAGGTGTGCAGGTGCCGAGAAGCAGCAGCGCAGGGCAGCGCAGGGCTGGGCACAGCTCTGGCTCGCTATAAATATCCTGGAGCAGGACTGACAACAAAGGCGACAGCTGAGCCACCATCATCCACCCCGGCAGCGCAGCACAGCCACCCAGGGACCTGCCCTGTCTGCCCCCCACAGCCGAGTGGAACCTGGGGGAAAGGACCCTTTGATGTCCCACTCCTCGGCAGGATCCTGGCACACTTCTGTTTGCCCCTCTGGCACAGCCGGGTCTGCGGGTGCCCAAGCAGCAGGGCTCACTGGACAGGCCAGGCAGTGAGGGAGCCTCAGCCCCAGGACACGAAGCCGTGGGGATGGCAGCTCTGTCCCCAGAGCACCAGGCTCAGGCCACTCGGCTCCACCGTCTCTAAGGATCCGCATCACCGAGAGCCTCCGCTGACCTGGGGCATCACCGAACAGGAGCCCCGGGGCCCCCGNCTCACTGGACAGGCCAGGCAATGAGAAAGCCTCAGCCACGGGCCCCAGGACACGAAGCCGTGGGGATGGCAGCTCTGTCCCCAGAGCACCAGGCTCAGGCCACTCGGCTCCACCGTCTCTAAGGATCCGCGTCACCGAGAGCCTCCGCTGACCTGGGGCATCACCGAACAGGAGCCCCGGGGCCCCCGGCTGGGCAGTGAGGGCTCCCTCAGGCCGGCCTCGGGCCGTGAGCCGCTGGACACACGTGCGAGCCCTCCCTCGGCTGCTCCCATCGCCTCATTGTGCCGCACCGCAGGTGTGCGCGGCCGCCGAGCCCCACCAGGAGAGCCGGCTCTCTAATTACACAGATAACAGCAAATCATGACAACAGACCACCGTGGGGACCAGCGGGGACCGCCGCCGCTCCGACAGCGGAGGCTCCGCGCTCCCGACAGCTCTGTCGCTCCGCGCTCGCTCCCCGCAGCCGCGGAGGGAAAAACAGGAGAAGGAGGGAGGGGAGCGGGGTCTCTTCACCTGCTGCCCATCACAGCCCCCCTCCCTGGCACCGCGGGGCACTCGGTGCTCCCTGGGCACTGACGAGAGGTCCCGTCCAAAGGGACGGACGGGACGGACAAGCGCCCTGTGCGAGGTGAGGCCAAAGCCGCGGCACCATCGGCCCTGGGGGGCACCGGGAGCCGCCGGGAGCCCTTAACCTGCCTGTGCAGGGGCACCCCCGGCACAGAGCACCCACAGCCAGCGCCAGGGCAGGGGGTCCACGAAGACGGCACACCTCGCCCCAGGGAGGGACACCCCATCCCGGCTCCGGCACCGACCCAGCACCCATCTCACCCCGAGGGAAATTTCTGTGGTGAGCAGCTGGAAGAGGGCTGTGCTGAGCCGGGGGGAGCCGGGGGGAGCCCGGGCAGCCTGACTCACCGGCTGCCATCGCTCCCACCCCGCGGCAGGTGGGCGGCTGCGCCAGGAGGGGCTGAGCGGGGATGCAGGAGAGGGGGGGCTACGGGGAGGGGATCCCCGGAGAACAAGGAAAACAAATCCAAACTCAAGCGATATTCACGGAGCCGGCACAGCCACCACCGTGCCCAACCAGCAGGAGGATCCCGAGCAAAGCCATGAGGACCCAAGCGCTGCTCCAATCCCTCATCCTCCCCAAAATTCTTCTTGAACCAGATGTGCCCTCACAGTGCCAGGCCTCGGTGCATGCATGCGCAATGTGTTTTCATCCCAGTCTTTAAATGAGGTCTTTGCTGAGAATTTACAATTCCCTCATGGCCTCAATCTTGCAAAGATTGCTTTTTTAACACTGTTGGGCTTTAATTCTAATAAGCCTCCTCTTTATTACGGAACCAGGTCACATTGCCTTGACACTGCGAGAAAATCTTTCATCGGGAAGGAAAATGGAGAAGGGAAAAGAGAAATAAAGGAAAGGAGGAGGAGGAGGAAGACAGGGGAGACAAACAAATAAAAGCTGCTCCCCTCAGCCCGGGGACTTTGTGACCCCAGTGAGGAGCCGGCGGGCAGGGGGAGCAGAGCGTCCCCACAGCGCCGCTCGCACCCCGGACGCGCAGGATTATTTCTGGTGCGGCTTCACTTCCCACGCACCCTCCCACCCTCCACTGCTGAAAACGCCAAGAGGAGCAGGGGGGGAAGCTTGACAAAACTCTGACAGAATGAGGACAGAGTCCAGCCCTGCCCGGACAGATGGCCAGCACCGCCGGCCCAGCGCAAGCTCCCCGTTACCTGGCCGGCGCCACGGGGGCGGGAAGCAGCGCAGCAGCAGCACCAGGCACCGCCAGCCCCGGTGCCCCTGCCAGCAGAGATCACAGTCCTGCACTGGCAGGACGCAGCACAGCTTCCCCTTGCCATCCAGCAACTGCTCAAGTGCCCACTGTCCCTTCTGGAGGCTCCAGCATCCCTCCAGCACCCCGAACTGGGCTGAGGGAGCGGCTGCTGCCTCCCTGGCTCCCCAGCCCCTGGGGTTTGCCTGGCTCAAGGCACATTATCACAAACCACCTCTGTCAGGATCCTACATCATGGCCATTGTCACAGAAATGGGCTGATCTTGTACCCCACCTGGGCTCTCTGTGCCCGTGTCCGTGACCTCCCGCACTGGATCAACTCGTTTGGGGCTCATTCAGCCCCCTGCCTCCACTGGCTCCTGGACAGCGAGGCCCTGTCAGCCAAACCACAATGAGATGGGACTCAGGGCACTGGCCCCCGCTCCCAGTGCCTCCCACCACCCTCCCAGCAGCCCCAGTGCCTCCCGTGCCCCACAGCAGCTTTGTGTCGCACAGTGGGAGCATCCCAGGATGTGCTGGAGCACAGCACTGTGTGACCGTGGCACATTTCATGTCACCAGTGACACCAAGAGAGCAGCCCCCTTCCCAGCCTGCTCCAGAAAAAAGCTCTTGGACAACCCAGGCTGAGCTTTACCACATCAAACAGGAGCCTCTTCCAGGGTGGGCAAAGGAAGAGGCTCCCACACCCCAGGACGGCGGTGGGGGGAGGCCACGGCTGCTCCAAATGTAGATGTTTAATTCTCAACGCTGGCAGCTGCACTCAAGGCAGGAGAGGCAGGGAAGCCATGCACAGGGGTAACCATGGCAACTTCACGGAAGTTAAATAAAAACTTCTTTAAAAAAAGCTAACGAGGTCCCTGAATCATGCTTTATCAGCTGTGTTGCTATAAAGATCGAGATCCAGCCAGCTCAGGATTCCTAATTACTCCTGCAATATACTGGAGAGAGCTTTATTTAAAAAAAAAAAAACCTGGCTATGCATGGAATAATTTCGGCCTCTCTCCACGCCGGGATTTGCATAGTCCGTGAAGCACCTGCCCAGATGGATCTGCTGGTGAGAGCCCTCCCAGGCAGCACCCTGAGCCCTGCTCTTGTGGAGGGGACACAGAGAGCCCCACCGGTGCTGCTGCCACATCATGCCACACCAGCACGCTGCCTCCCACCCCAGCACTGCCCACAGGAGCACCCCCTGCACCCGGCTGGGGCTGTGCCCCCCCCGGCTGGGGCTGTGTCCTGGATCGGGGGGGCTGCAGCAGGTGCCCCGGGCTGCCCACGGCCCCCTCGGTGCAGGGGGCTGCTCTCCAGCATCATCCACCACCCCTGCACACGGAGCCCTGCAGCCCTGGTCCTGCCACAGAGGGACTCGGGCACCAGGGCAGCGACACCCTGACCTCAAGGATCACCACCCCAGGGCCAGAAAGCAGCCGAACCATCTAAGTGGTCATCACCAGAGTGTCCATCCCCAGCAGCTCACGCCCCTCGCTGCCCCCTACGGCGCAGAGCTGCCATCACTGCCTACAGCACAAAGCACAGGTTCTGGGAGCTCCTTAAACCCTTTTTCCTGCAAAACACACTCCTGGACAACCCCAGCAATCCCTGGAGAGCGAACAGACCCTGCCAGCCCGCAGACAGACTGTGCTGGAGCACACTCACAGCCCAACAGCGCACACCCATCAGCGGCTGCGCCCCAGCCCTGTCTGGGGAAGTTCCACTGAAGCCCCCATTTCCATCAGTCACGGCAGCCAAGGCTGCTGGAGGATCTGCCAGAGCCAAAGGTTTGTCAGCAGTGACCGGGGACCTCCCGAACCCACAGGACTGCAGAGCCACCACCCGCAACGCTCCCCTCCTGCCCCCACACAGTCTGAGCCCCAAAGCACCGAGAGCTCCCTGAGCCCGGCTGGGCACACATCCCAAAACTGTCACATTTAGCCAAAGGATGCCAGGGTTTTCTGCTAAGGAGAGGGCTGCACCATGAGCAGCTTTAAAGGGTTATTTGAGTCTTTATTTTCACAGCTTATGGTACGAGTAAGTGAATTATGAGTATTATTTACTATATTTTTAAACTCATTTAATTTAAGCTGATTCTGAATGGAAATTAGAATTCAATTAAAATGTGGGGGGAAAGTCAGCGTTTTGAAGCAGATTATTAAGTAAAGCTACATTAAACACGTTGGAAGCATAAATATCTGGGAACAAGTTCTATATTTACAAGAGGATTTATTCAGCCAAGGAAGTATCATCCGTGGCCCAGGAACTGAGGAACCCGTTATCAAGGTCAAGATTTTATCAGCAGGTCTCAGATTCTCACATCTGTGTTTCACCCAGAGCTTGATTAAGAGTTTAGAAGCCTGGAAAACTCTCCCTTTTGCTCCAGCTCCTGCTTTAGAATTAATTGTTTATCGATCCAACAGGAGGAAAATATTCTCTCTTGCTGCAGAGGAGCTGCCGGGAGCTGAGCCTGTTGTCAAAAGTTGTTTTATCACTTCCATAAATTCCAGCTGCTGTGACTTCCTCAGCTCCAATCGCCCCATTTCTCTGGACACGCTCACAGGTCCCTCTGATAACTTTGGCAGATCACAGCTCTCACTGCCCAGACTCCCAGTTTCAGGAACCCCCAAATCCATCAAACTGCCCAGAGGGAGCAGCAGTGGTCCCATTCAAAATCCACCACTCCAGGTCCTCTTACACATGTAAATCCCATTTTACCCCCACCTTGGCAGCACTGAGCAGAGGGGCACAGCAGCACAGGCAGGAGAGGAGGGAACCTGCTGGGGCCTGGAAGTCCCCACCCTCATCCTCATCCCCACCCCCAGCACAGCACCTCACACCCCCCACAGCAGCACCAGCCCAGATTCCAAAAGAGCCTTTTTTTGTTGGGGGTTTTTTTTCCCCCAGGTAGAAAAGCATCCCAGAGGGAAACGCAGGCAATCTGGCAGGGCCCATGGGAGCATGCACTTCCTTCCACCTCTGGGAAAACCAACAGCAAAACACCAGGAGAAACCAGCTTTTCCCATCAGGGAAACCCTCTGGATCCCCTTCCTCCCACTCAGGGTCCATCCTCTCAGCCCCTGAACCTCCCGGGTGACAAGCGTAGCAGGAGGAGGGGACACAGGCACAGTGGATAATGGAACAGGAAAAGGGATCCTGCGCTCCTGTGCGCGTTTCTACCTGTGAGAAATCCAATCTTGCCTAGTCGGGAAGAGACAGGGATGCCCGGAGCATCAGTGTGAGAGCAGAGCAAAGGGGAGAACTGCCTTCACACTGGTTTATTAGAGGTTCAAAACAACTGCAATCTCAATAACTAATGAAATGACAGAGAAGACGATTTTGCTTCCTCATCTGGTATCCCAGCCTGTCAATTAATTTGCAGGAACGTACATCCCAGAATACCTCAAACAATTCCAGCAGAAAGCACTGGAACAGCACCAACAGCAGCCGCTGCCTGCACAGTGAGAGGAGGGAGGGAGGAGAAGCTGCTGTCAGCAGCAGCACCGAGCATCCCAGCCCAGCCAGGGATGCAGCATCCCCATGGAAGAGCTCTGGGCTGGCGGCAGCTCCGTGGTGATGCCCAAGGAGCTCCAGGCTCCCAGCACCACACGGCTTCAGCCGCAGCTCCACGACTGCAGCACCTCCAGCACAACCCCCCTCCACCTTCCCCTGGCTCAAACCTCCCCCCCCAGCTCCCCTTTCTCTGCCACGGCCCTTGGAAAGGAGCAGATCAGCCATAAGGACTCATTATCCACTGAGCTCTCACCCTGTAAGGCTGTAAATTAAAAGAGAACTCAAATAAATTACGGAACTTCCCTCATGCCTTTTATTATCTCAATAACCTTCAGAGGGATTTATCCACCGTCAGCTGAGCAGCTGAGAGCTGTGCCGACAAACTAATTCAAGAGATGCACAGCTGAAAACCTTTATGCACCAAAGGAGCAATTTGGCCCAAGCTGCCTGAGAGCGGCACTGAGGGGACCCTCACCCCCCTCTGTGCCTGAAGCCAGCTGGCTCAAGCCCCACTAACACACTCCCCTCCAGCTGGGGAGATTCCCCTCAGCCACGGCGGCAAAAGAACTCAACTGTCCCATCCTGGGTGGGAAAGAGGAATCCTGCAGGGCAGGGCGGCAAAACAGCAGCAGCTGCGTGGAGGGACAGGCTCTGCCACCAGCAGAGGCTGCCCAGCCATCCCAGTGCCTGGGATGTCATCCTGGTAATTCAGGACGACATGTTCTAGTGATGGGAGATGGAGAAACGGCGCAAGTGGGAAAGAGAAAAACCCCAGCCCTTGTCACAGAGGGACCGCACGAGTGCGGAGCGCGCACCGCTGGCCGAGGCTGCGGGGGGAAAGCTGGAAGAGGTGCTTTTCCAAAGGGGGCATCACAGAGAGCAAGGTCGGTATCCTAAAACATCCTAAAACCTCCCAGGCTGCCCAGGAGCAGCAGGAAAGGACAGGAGAGGCACTGCCACAGCCCTGTGGCCGAGCACAGGGTGCCCACGAGAGACGCCAGCCTCACACCCAGCGGGCTCCCAGGGAGGTGTCTGCCAGCGACGGCTCCTTCAGCGCCTCAGGTCTGCAACGCCTGTCCCCACACGGTGCCCAAAATGCCGGGGAGGAGCGAGAGCTGCCACTGCCAGGCCGGGGCTTCCCAGCCCCTCTGTCCCCAAAAGCAACCGGCAGAGGCTCACACGCCGCTGCGGCCGCGTGGCTGCGTGCCCTGTGCCAGGGCTCTCTGCGGTGCCAAACAATCACACAGATCACTCCAAAGCAGGGGGGGAAATAAAAATTCTTCAGTATTTTCTGTGAAACAACAAACAGAGCCTCGGCACCTCTCCCCGGAGCCAGGAATGAGCTACGACCAACAGCCAGGTCCAGGCAGCCCTGCCAGCCCCAGCCACTGCAATCAGCCCTCCCCGAAAATTATCAACTGCAGGCTCTTTCTCCATCTGTTATCCAGAAAAACAGCCTTAATTTCTTGCTTTGTGAGGCTTTATCATGCCTCAACCATTTTAGCCTGAAAACAGGAAGCTGTTTGGGAAGCAGAGTGCCTTCATCTCTGCACTGTACCCAGCACGGCCAGGCCTCTGGCTCTGGGTATCATCAGATTGCAAACACCACCGGACAGCAGGATGCACCCCAAAACACTGAGAGCTGAACCACAAGCCCTGGACATCCCAGGGAACGATGGGCACATTAGAAGGGAAAAAGAACAAGGCATCCCCCAATGGTGATCTGTACCCACCCTGGGCTGTGCCCCCCAGGACAGAACGCAGCAGCCAGAGCTGCCCTGCCCCAGTGCCAGGCATCTCTGGAGGCAGCAAGCGAGTGCCAAACCTTCACCAAAGGCAGCCGAAAATAGTCGGGATTGTTAATGTCACGCTCACTGGAGTGAGAAGCCGAGAAATCCCTGCTCCCCCCATCCCTCCGCCTGCACACGCGAGCACTGCCAACGCCTTGCCAGGCTGCTCCCACTGCACGGATGGGTCCGTGCCCCCAGCTCCAGGCACCCACTGCCCGTGCAGGGCCTGCCCCACCCCCCTGCCCCGACCCCCACGCCACGGCTGTTTACTTCAGATCTGCCCTGACGCCTTCGGAGGTGACGCTGCAAGCGATGCTGCGAGTGCTGTGTGCGGTGCAGCTCCTGGCACGCACACCTCTGGGGACCAGGAGAGCGGCTGGACAACGGCACTGGGCATTTCCACACGGAGAACAGCACTGGGCATTTACACACATCACACATAACCCAGGTGACCCCCAAGGGGCCTTCACCATCCATCCGCCCCTCCCCACGCACGAGCCCTGCACATACCTGCACTGGGAGCCCGTCTTGCAATGAAATTCCTGGAGATAGGCAGGAATTCAGGAGAAGAAAAGCCCAGGGAAAACTGCCTCGCTTGCCTGACTCTGCCCCACAGCTCACCCAGCCCAAGCGGGACCCTTTCTTTCTCCTCCTTCATCCAGACTCCACCTCACATCACCCAACTTTTTCCTACAAATTACCTTCACCTGGAGGCTGCGATGCCAATCAGTGCCAGGTTTCTGTCAGCAGCTGCCCCTAATTAAGGGGCATTACGAATCCTTAACACAAACTTAATGGGGTCCCTCGCACATCGCGCGTTGCCTCTGGACCGGGCCGGCTCAGCCACCGAACCCTCACGGGCTCCGGCACCGCCGCCACGGAACCCGGCCCCGGGGACCGCCCGGTGCCGGTGGCTGCTGCCAGCCCGGCCTCCCCCGCTCCGCCCGGAGCCGCCAGCCTTCCCCCGGGATGCGCTCCGGCAGCGCCGCCCCGGGGCTGCCGCTGTGACTCCCGGTGCGGCTCCCGGTGGACATCCCTCCCCAGAGCCGCNCACCGAGCCCGGCGGCCGCTCCGCACGCGCTCCCGCCGCCGCGCCAGGAAAAGAGCCGGGTTTTGTCTGTTTCTCCCCCAAAAATGAGCCTCCGGCAGCGGCGCCGGCACGGAGCGGGCTGCCCCGGGGGGGTTCTCCCAATCCCTCCCTGTCCTCAGCAGCACCGGGCACTGCGGCCCCGCGGCTGGTGAGGAGCAAAGCCCCCTGGACAACGCGGATCAGGGACGCTGATTCCATCACTGTGCATCCACCTGGACACGGGGTGGGATACCCGGGCACCGAGTGGGATGCCCAGGCTCACGGCAGCCCCTCGCAGGGGGGAAGGGGATTTCCATTCCTCACTGCAAACACTGGGAAACACAAGGCAGTGCCGGGAGCCCACAGGATGTAGGTTTGTAACATCCCCCAGACTCACTAAAGCTCCATGTGTGTCTCAGCCCCTTACCCTTTCTTCCCTTTCAACCACATTTAAGGATCTCTGGGCAGTGATCCGGGCATTCCCACCGCAGCTGGAAGCTTCCTGGGGTGTTATGCAAGAGCAGACCTCTGGCATTCACGGCTGTCTCTCGTTCTCCTGCTGCTCATCTCCTCCCCCGGGCAGCCAGCGGAGCGGCGCAGACCTGCGCTATCGGGCTGAGCAGCCCCCGGCTGCCAGCGGTCCTGCTCTGCCCTTTCCCGGGCCCGCTGCCGGGAGGTTCCATCTCGGAAGGAGCCACGAGCAGGGGCCGCTCTGGCAGCGGGTCCCTCACAGCGGGCAGCCAAACCCCCCGAATCCTGCCGGCCTAGGGGATGTCACGGTGCAGTGACAGTGACCTGCTCCTGCTGCCGATCCTGGATGGGGCTCAGCACCTTTTCCTGGCTCAAACGATTTATTTGTGGTTCCCAGTAGTTAAGACTGTGATGAAGATCCCCAAGCTCTGCTTCCTGAGAAATATCTGGAATATCCACAGGCTGCTTGAGCAGGAAGTTATGTCCTGTGAGTTTAGCACAGAGTCATCTCTGAGACTTCCTCAGTCTCCTGCAGAGCCCACCCGCAGCCTCCCACACCAGGCACTGCTCTCCCTCCCCTCACACAGCTCCCCTTCCCTCCCGAGGGCTCTGAACACCACTCTGGAGAAAACCATCAGGGCTTTGAGGAGCCACCACGTGAGTGAGGACCAGGAACACACGGACTGCGCCTCACCCATCCCCACATCTATTTTGTATGATCCACGGGTGTATTTTTAGCCCTCAGGGCCGCGGCGGCCCCGGAGCCGAGCGCAGCAGCCCTTGTTCTCCCGACAAAGGCAGCCAGGCCCGCTCTCGGCTCTGCCCCGCTGTGCCGCTTCCTCACGCTTCACTGAGGCTGAAGATGCTTTAGGCAGCAGATTTGGAGAACGGGGAGCTGGGAATGCGGGAGAGCTCAGCTCTGCAAAATCTCCCCTGCATCCCAAGCCTTCGAGCTGGGTCCCGGCTGACATCCGCTCCAAGAAACGCAAACCGGTTCCCACTCGGGAGGTGCAGCCTCGCAAGTGGGAGCTGCGCGCACGGAGCGGCGGTGGAGAGGGATCGGGATGCCGGGATTGCTGGGATCGGGATGCCGGGATTGCTAGGGCTGGGATGCCGGGATTGCTAGGATCGGGATGCCTGGATTGCTGGGATCGGGATGCCGGGATCAGGATGCCAGGATTGCTGGGATCGGGATGCCGGGATCAGGATGCCAGGATTGCTGGGATCGGGATGCCGGGATTGCTAGGATCGGGATGCCTGGATTGCTGGGATCGGGATGCCGGGATCAGGATGCCAGGATTGCTGGGATCGGGATGCCGGGATTGCTAGGATCGGGATGCCTGGATTGCTGGGATCGGGATGCCGGGATCAGGATGCCAGGATTGCTGGGATCGGGATGCCGGGATTGCTAGGATCGGGATGCCTGGATTGCTAGGGCTGGGATGCCGGGATTGCTAGGATCGGGATGCCGGGATTGCTAGGATCGGGATGCCGGGATTGCTAGGATCGGGATGCCGGGATTGCTAGGGCTGGGATGCCGGGATTGCTAGGATCGGGATGCCGGGAGTGCTAGGATCGGGATGCCGGGATTGCTAGGATCGGGAGGCCGGGATTGCTAGGGCTGGGATGCCGGGATTGCTGGGATCGGGATTGCTGGGATCGGGATGCCGAGATTGCTAGGCAACCCGCCGGAGGAGGCCCGAGCCCCGGCATCTGCACCGGGACACCCGGGCAGGGAACCACCCAGGGAGGAACCCACCGGGCGAACCTGCCCCGGGATCTCCAGGAGGGCAAGTGCAGGAGTGTCCTGCCCGGCCGTGGGAGAGGAGGAGGAGGAGCAGGCGGGGGATAATGGCTGAGGATGCACGAGAGCGGCAGGGGAGGGAAGAGCAGCCGCTGGAAACAGCACAAGGCATCAAACCCCTGCAAGGCTGTTTGTGAACCGCGGGAACAAGTATTACTCTGGGAAAAATATGTTTTTCCTTTTTTCTTAGCCGATTTCACAGCCTATTTGCCATCAGGGCCTTCATTTGGAGGCAGTCAGAGCTGTTTAAATTACTGCGGCTGGGATTTTTTTTATCTTTAAGGAAAACAAGGTTTTCCTCAGAACTATGGCTGGAGTACAGAGATGACAAGACCCAATGTGGGTCCATCTGGGTTTTTTACGTGAACTCAGCTGCTGGAATGTGGAGCCCCAGCTCTGGGGATCCCCTCAGTCTCCAGCATCATGTCCCAGTCAGGGCACTGCCAGGCAGCCAGTCCTGGAATCTCCTCCACGAGGCAACAGAGGCCACTCAGTACCAGGGAGAGACACGAGACAATGAGGCAGCAGCCCCCCCCATCCTCCCCCATGGCTCTCAGGGACCCTCAGCTTTGAGGTGCCCAAAGGATGTCCAGCCCCTCCTCATGACTCTGCCCAAAAAGGGGACGTTTGCAGCACGTTCAGCTATGACACAGCCCCAGCAGCTTGAGCCTGAGCCTGCCAAGAGCTTCACCTGCCAGTGCCTGTCCCACCGGGGGGCTGGGGAGCACGGTGCCAGCCGGAGCTCTCCCCAGAGAGCTGCCAAAACACCGGGTACCTGCAGCACCCTTGGCCACAATGGAGAAGGTGAGATGGCACGGCGAGACCTGGGGTTGTTTTTCTGGCAAGTGTCAGATGCCCTGACCCAAAAAACCCAAAGCGGAACGTGCAATCCCAGCGAGGCACTGAACAGACACGCTCAGACTGCAAAGCACCGTGGGAGGAGCAGGGAGAGCCACGCTGATGGGCTCTGCAATAATGCTTTCTTAAATATAATTTCCGATAGATTTCATAGCTAAGTTATGTAACATAATGAGCAAATCCACAATGCAATTGTCACTGCACATTAACGGCGAAATCCTGAGCCTCTATTACACTAACAAACTTATTAAATCAGTGAACATTGCGCTGCATCAGTCAATTATTGAAACAATGCCAAGATTGGGAGAACAATCTGATATCCATTACAGGGAGCAGGAGCAGGGATGTGACCGGGGCTGCCCGCAGCGCTGCGTGCTACAGAGCACTCCAGGTGTTTATGGCACCGACGGGCACTTCACCTGCCGGCATCCCGCAGCTGCTTCCCCTGCTCCAGGGCAGGGGATGAGCCTGGGGCCAGCCCCGTGCTCGGGCCTCGGGTCCCTGCCCAGAGCAGGAGCTGGCTGGGGGAAGCACCGCCGGTCCCACTGCTGGGACTGCCCTGATGCCAAGCGATGGGGGCTGCAGCACCAGCAGCACTCGGGGCAGAAATCACCCTGCAAAGAGGCAAAGCCCCCGGAAAAGTGAGGGACACACGGCAGTGGGTGCTGCTGGGCACTCAGACACCGCTCCCCTCTCCCAGGCACCGCCTCGGGCCCCAGCGCTGCACTGATCCCCCGGGAAAAACCTCATCCCTGAGCCCCTTCCCAAAGCATCCCTGGAGCAGCCAAGGGAGCAGCAGGTGGATAGGGAATGGCCGGGATTCGGCCGTCACCTCGCTGCCCCTCCCCAGGGAGCTGGCACTGGCCGGAGCCGGCCGGTCTGTGCCCGCAGCAGAGCTCGGGCTGAGCTCATCCCTGGCTCCAGGACTGCGGCCACCCACTGCCATACACATTTCCAGGGCAGGGCACTGCTCCAGCACCAGGATGGGGCACGAGAAGGCTGGCAGGGGTTTGGCCCTGCAGACCCCCAGCTCTCACATTCCCTCCGACCCTGTGAAATCCCATCAACACCAATGTGACATCCTCAGGAGACGACTGTTAAATGTGAGATAAGGTGAGCCGGGGGAAACCTGAGAAGATGTCCATGCAAACACCTCAGCAGAGTGTGCCTTGCACCTCGGTGAAGTGATTTGACACAGCACTAATTATGCAAATTAATCATCAGTAAATTAGATCCTTGGTTATTTATTTATTTTGCATTCTGCGCCGCAGCCCAGCAGGAGCAGCACCCGGAGAGAGGAGCAGCTCCGTTCTGGCTGGGAAGGAATGTTTGGTAACATGTTGCATGATCTGGCCTCCCCACATTCCTTCTCAGATGAAATTTGGAATTGATTTGCTGGTATCACACCGCTCCCAGCCCTCAATATGTCATGGCAGCTAATGAACCGTGCCAGGCACACATTTATAACCCACTATTAGCTGCTTTCATTGCAAAGAGATTTTTTTTTTTCCCTCTTTGCTCTGATGTTCTGAAACTTGCAAAAACAAAACAGACATCACATACACAGAAAAAAACCCCAACAACACCAAAATCACACAGCAATCATGTCTCCTGAAAGTCACCTACTTGTGTGACTCCCATCTTCCCTCTTGGACCCAGCTCTCAAGCAGCTCCAGAGAAGGCCATGGACAATCACCCAAAATACCACTGATTTTCCCCAGGTTCCTTCCCAGCCCCTGCTCCCTCCCCCCAGGCAGAGCAGCTCCAGGCAGACCAGAGAGAAAGGGGCTTCCACACTCAGCTCCCTCCTCCCCACAGCAGCAGCTGGAGCTGGGATCTCGCTCCAAAGGAGCTGAGAGCAGGGAGGTGATGCTGGGGACAGAACTGGGAAGGCCCAGGAAGGCAGCGGCATTCCCCTTCACTCCACCCCGCATCCACCACGCATCAGGATGGCAGCGACAACTCTATCGGGGGAACAAGAGCTAATTAAATTTACTGGGATCATTGAAGAGGAAATTACTTAATATTCTGCGTGGAATTTAATATCTGAAAGCATGAATGGCCTTGTTTCATCAGAGATGTGTTCCTTCCAAAGGCTCAACTTTACTTTTCGGAGGCAGCCGGGCCGCCGAGGGACAGGCAGGGACGGGGTAGGACGCTGCCAGCGGGAGCCGCGCTCCCGGAGCCAGGGAGAAACAAACAGCGGGAGAGCGGAGCGGCGCCGGAGCCGCGGCCGCATCCTCGGGGGCTCCCGACGGAGCAGCAGCTCCGCCATCCACGGAGAGCAGCCTCCCGAGGGGCTCCGCCGGCTCCTCTGTGGGAGGATCCTCCTGTTACCGTCGCTTCCACACAGAGCTGCTGCTCCTCCAGCGAGCACCCACATCCCGCGGGGCCCCGGCTTGTGACCTGACACTGCCACCCGGTCCCACGTGAACAGCCGAAATGGTGCCACCTCCATCCAAAGAGGAGCCTGGACTGGGCACACCGGGATCCAGGGAGAGGAGAATTTTACCACAGGGACCCCTCGCCTTGGCTGTGCGTCCCTGTGGTGCTGCTCAGCTGGGCCAGCCCCGAGCACCTTCTGCAGGGCAGGAGGATCCCGGCACTGAGCTCTCCCACACTCGGTGCTCACGGCTCCTCAGCTGCTCCCGGCTGGAAAGACCCCTCAGCTGCTCCCAAGGGCTGGCAAGAGCCACCTCTGTGCCCTCTCTGGGTTGTGTCCCTGAAGTACCAGGGTGCCAGATGGGGGACAGGATGCGGGGTGCCAGGTGGGATGCGGGGTGCCAGGCGGGATGCGGGGTGCCAGGCGGGATGCGGGGTGCCATCAGCCACCTCCCTGCCAACGCAGGTGGGGGCCCCCACCACAAGGGAGGCTTGGGGGGCTCCTGCCCGTGCAGGGAGGTGGCTGGGACACGGCAGGAGCAATGCCCTCGGCACAGCACGTTCCCTGGTGCAGCTCACCTGGAACTGCCCCGTTCCCTGCAACCTGGCTCCTTCCTTGGCTCCTAATGACTTTTTACAAGCAAAACGCCCAATTCTGCTTGCTTCTGTTAAGGCAAATCCAGGGATCACTTCCCCATGGCCCCTAAGTGCCAACCACCTGCCCCTGCAGCCCCACAGCAGCCAACAGGGGCTGGGTGTCTCCAGTCCCCCAAGCCTCCTTTCAGGAGCCCACCTGACCCAGCTCCCCCCCAGCCAAGCCATTGTCCACAATGCCCCTTCCCTTGGGCCAAACCAGCTGCAGGATGTGCCACTCCACAGGGCTGGAGCTGCAGGTCCCCTGTGACTGTGTCCCAGGGATGGGCACACACCCTTGGCATAAAACCAGCATCTCTCTGGTGGAGCAAGAGCCTCCAGGGCTGGGCTCCCCCAGGGACGTGCCAGCCTTGTGCTGGAGACCCCCAGCTGCATCCCCTCTGCTTCCCCCTCTCTGCCCTGATAACGTCTCCTTCCCCTCACACACACAGAAGTGATGATAAGCAGCAATAATTTTGCTTCTGTATTTGTGTCACCAAAACTTCCAGCTAATTCCTGTAGCTGCCAGCATGGAGGCACTAATACCTCTGCGAAAGACAAAGCAATTATTTCTAAACATAGCTCGTTCCTTGCATTGTCACCACCCGAACCACCCCACCCTGGGCCGCTGTCAGCATCTTCCTTTAACTAGCAGGGAGGAAAAAAGATTTTTTTTCCCCAAAAAACATATCCTGTGCCATCGAGCAAACCAAGGTGCACCTGAACCCTCACATCCCCCATCCATGCAGCACCAGCCAGAACTCTGGCAGAGCCAAGGTGGGGAGGGACACGTGTCCAGCCACAGCTGGGGGGAGGGACAGGCATGGCCCAGGGACAGCTGGGGAAGGGACATTGTCCTGACCAGGGCTAGGACTCTCCAATGCCTTGCTCCAGAGCATTGGGGCTGCTGTGAGCCCCTCAGCAAACACTCTCTGGGTGACAGGGACCTCATCAGGCACAGCAGCCCCCCAAAGAGATGTCCATTTTCAGGAGGAAGAAGGGATATGCTGAGCACAGATGCCGGGAGCTGGCTATCCCACGAGCCCTAGAGCATCAGCCCCGTTCAGCCAGCCAACTTCTCTGCCTCAGCAAGTCCCCCTGCTCCTCCCCAGGTGAGGGACACGCCACCGCCTGACCCAGACAGAGGCACATTCGCTGTGCTCCAGTGTCTCCAGCTGGATGGAGACACCGTGTCTGCCGCAGGACCCTCTGCAGCACCAGACCTTGTTATCCTGTGGGTCTGCTCTCAAGACATTAAAATGAGCCATAAAATGACAAGTAAAGTGAAATTAGGGATGTAAGTAGCAGGGAGAATGTAAATGGTGGCATTGGCATAAGCACAGCACCCGCAAAGCTCCTGTCAGCACTGCCCAAGGAGGGGACACAGCTCGTGCAGGGGGGTCCTGGGGGTACCTGCCCCTCCCTCAGGTGCCCACCCTATGGAGCTGTAAGGGGGTCAGAGCCCCTGAACAAGACACGGTACCCCCAGCCCTGCCCAGCTGGCACAAAGGCCCCGGCCCCGTGAGCAGCCCCTGCCCCAGCCGGGCACAGCAGCCCCGGCTCAGAGGGCACAGCGAGGGAGAAGAGCTGCAGAGTTAATGAGCAGACACGGGCTCCCCACCAAGGGCTGAAATGAGGCGGTACCTGGAGGCAGCACACCTGGGTGACCTAAATACCACCGCTGGGGGAACGTTCACCGGCGCCTGCTGATGGCCTGGGCACGGAGAACCTCCTGCCTCCTGCAGGTAATGAAGCCTCTGTCCCCATCCCTCCTGGCCTCAGCTCTCAGAGGGGTTTATGGGAACAGGCAGAGCAGGGAGAACTGGAGGGGGAGCTGCACCCCTGCACTGGGATTTTGGCCAGATGCTCACCAGCATCCCAAATGCTCACACAGCTCCCGAAGCGAGGGGCTGGCAGCCCTGGGCAGGGCACTGGGACCCTGCTTTGGCTGCTTCCCCTCCCATCCCATCCCATCCCATCCCATCCCATCCCATCCCATCCCAGTGCTGTCCCCCACATCCCGCCCTGCCCAGGGCTGCCCAGGCACCTCCATCCCAGCTGCTACATGGGAAAGGGTCAGGGATGCTCCGGAGCCACCCACACCACGGTCCCAGGCGATGGAAGCAGCTCCAGGTGTGCTACACCTGCAGCTCCCATCCCAACCCCAGAGCAGTGTCCCAGGAGAAGGGACCCTGGAACACCCCTGGGCCGAGGAAGGGGGACCAGCGCCCCGTGAACTGCCCCTAAAAATATTTCCATAACACTTCATAGTCAACCTGCGGTACCACCTCCAGTAATTAACAGCTACATTTTAATTAAACATTGATTAGCAACTAATTAGTCTAATGATTAGTCACCTGAAGGAGACAAAGCAAAATACTGGGGCTGCCAAGATAGGAGCCAGAGAAGGCAAATGATGAAAGATGAGAGGCAGCTGAAATTCTTCCTCTGCTTCCCTCTGGGCCAAACATTTCCTCACGGTTTGGTCCTTTACAGATGAAGCTTCGAGGTGAATTTTCCTAATTGTGGCAATTCCGTCAGAGTCTCAAGTGAGTGGTGGGGAGGAGACAGAGTTATTTCATCTTTCCCATCAGATCTCAGATTGTTAATGTAGCTAAAGAGCCTCTCCCTGCCCGAGGAGACTCAGTCTGCCACCGTAACAAAGTCAAGGGAGACTTTTGTCCCTTCAGTCCTGCAGTGTCCCGAGGAGATCCCTGTGGAGCGCAGAAGCCCCTGGGCAGCGGGGCAGCGTCCCCTGGGTGCGGCCACCGCACCCCTCGGGGCTGGGAAGAGCCCCTGGTGTCCTGTCCTGCCCACGCTGACCCAGAGGACCCAGCTCCACCCAGCTCCCCCCCTGGAGCCTCATCCAGCTGAAGGCGTTGAGCTCTGGCAGCAGGAGAGGCAGCTCCGGCTGCGGCTGTTTCATGCTTCTACAAAGCAATCTGCTCCTTGGGCTCCTCTGTTCCTCCCTCTTATGCAACTGCACAAAATGTAGAGGAAAACAATCCCCTGGATGCTAATTTATCTGAGGAGCTCGAGCAGCTTTGCACAAGGCAGCAGTTTCAGCAGGAAAAAAACAAAGGGAACAGCCATTTCTGAAAGGCTGCTCCTGAAATCTGCCCTGCCTTCTGGGATCCTGCCCTGCCCAGCTCCCCACAGGGGTCCCTGCCCACGTTCCTGCCCCCATCCCTGCTTCCCACATCCATCCCTGCATCCCTGCCTGCATCTCTGCCTCCTGCCTGCTTCCTGCATCCATCCCTGCCGCTCGTCCCCATCCCTGCCTCCATCCCACTCTGCCCGCTGGGCAGGGCTCTGCCTCTGCTCACCCACCCAGAGAAGCAAACCGGGGGTGGTGGGATCCAGCATCAAACCATCCCCCTGCCCCAGGGGCTCTGAGGCATCAATCCCCAGGGAGGCGTGGGGAGGTCCCGGCAGTGGGCCCAGCCTCGGCACTGCTGCCAGGCTGGCCCTGGGCTGCCCACATGAGCCCGGGAGCTCACCTGTGGGGCACCTCAGGGTACCTGCCCTGCTGTGGCCGGGGCAGCAGCGCTGGGGGCAGCTGGTCCGTGCCCCTGAGCCCCCTGCAGCCCCTCATCACCAGGCACTGGGCATGGGGACCTCTGGCAATTACAGGTTTCATGGTGCAAACCAAGGTTTTTAGAGCAGCTGAGGCAGGGGATTGATTTCTTGCTTTGTTTTAAGTGCAGCTAATGTAATAGGTAATTTATTTAAATTGATAGGACAGAGAGAAACTATGCTTTCCTCTTCTCTGCGAGGATTCCGCCGTGGTGGGTGACCCAGGCGAGCTGCAGAGCTGGGCTGAGGGCCCTGACACCTCCCAACAGCTGCCTTGATCAGCTTGTCATATTTTTCAATTCGTTACAGCAATTCATTTTAGCAAACAACCACTATGGATTTTTCTCTTACAACAGCTCTTTCTGTGTTAGTTGTGAGCTGGTACCTGCCTTAACCACTCGCAGTAAAGCTTTCCCCCCAGGAAGGGGTCAGGGACCCCCACAACCCCCCAGCTGCCCAGGGAGAGGGGGTGAGAGGTCCCCCAGCGCAGGCAGCCCAGCCCAGGGACTCGTCCTGCCACCTGAGCCCATTCCTGCTGGGGCCTGCCACTGCAGCCTTGCTGGGATGTGCCGTGGGATGCTCGGAGCCACTGGCCACAGGCACAGCAGAGCAGCGAGGGGAGGGAGCACACCTGGACTGCGAGTGTGGCTCTCACACCTTGGGGAACCACCTTCAGTGCTCTCCACAAGCTCCCTGGTTGTGCTGAGCCTCAAGCAGCACGTCCCCACAGTATCCATTAATGAGTAAATCGCTGCAATTCTGTGCCCAGCTCTTCTGATCCACCCTGATGAGGACCTGCCCCTCGCTGCCTCAGAGTCATGGGCTGGGGGGACACATCCTGCAGGCACAGAGCCCCAGGGAAGTGGAGAGGGCTCTGGGAGGGCTGCAGGGGAGCCCTTCCCTCTGGGTCCCCCAGGAAGCCCCACAAGCTGTGTCTGTGACCCCAGTAAGAGGCAATAAACAGGGAAGGAGCAGGGGGCTGAGGTGGGGGCTAAGCCCTGGGTGGGTGGAGGCTCCTCGGCACCTCCACCACTGCCCAGGCTCTGCATCTCCAGCAATCCCAGAGCCTCCCCAGCCCCCCCAGCTCCCGGCAGGAGCCAGCCCACGGCTCCTGGTGACAGGTTTATAGCTGATGCTGCTCAGTGTCTCCCGCCGGCTGCAGGCGATCCCGCTGCTGCCACTGCGGCTGCACCGAGCTCGCTGTGGATCTGATTGCGCGATAAGGAGCATCAGAAATGCAACTTGTTGCCTGTTTCCCAGAGTAATTAATTTCATCTGTATTGAACAAATGACATAATTTGAGGATTTCTGGGTTATGGATTAAGTAAAGACCAGATGAGAGCATCCTCATTGGCTCGGAGATTAATTAACAGTGTGAAGTGAAGCGAGCTCTCTGCTCTCCCTTGGCTGCTGCAGTTTTAATCCACCTGCCCTGCACTGTCCTGCCGTGGGAAGCAGCACTGCCATCGATCAGGGCAGGGCAGCTCCGGCCAGCGCTCCTTCCCACACCAGGACACTGGGCAATGCCAAGGAATAAAGCCACACCTCACGCTTCCTCAAGGCTTCCTGCTCCCCTGCCTGGCTGAGCGCTCCGTGATCCATCTCCTCCATGCCCAGATCCATCTTCCCTTTCCTGCCCTGCTCCATCTTTTCTTCCTGGGGCACAGTCTCAGGCCAAAGATCTCTCTACACACCTTCAGCTTCACCGAAGATTTTCTGTGTGGGGCTGAGTGCAGCTTTTATTCATGAGCAAGGCGTTTATTTAATGTGCCTTGCGATGCTGGATCTTTGATCCAGAGCAGCACCTAATTAATTATTTTCCCCTTCTTCTGTACCATCCCCTCACCGAGCGCTGAGGCCCCGAACGCAACAGCTCCCTTCCAATGACTCTGCATAATGAGATGGATTTGGACTCCAGCAAATTTGTTCAGTTTTATGGAGTATTATATGAAAATGCTGTGAAATTAAGTTCTGTCTTTGCTATCACGCCATGGCCATCAGAGCGCTTTTATGTGCAGCGCTGAGACTAAAAGACGGGAAAGGGAGTCCTTGCTGGAGTAATGTGGAGACCAGGGAGAGGGAGGAGCCGTGCAATGAGGATGACATGGTGCAGGGTTCGGCTGGGAGATAATGAAGCAAACAAGAAAGAGATGCAGATGAAGAGGGCTGCGAGCAAAGAACCTGGAACTGGAGCGGCGGCGGGCGGGAGGCTCCGGCAGCGGGGAGGGTGGGGAGCACGGGGAGGGCTTCCTGCTTCCAATCTTCCCTCTGGAAAGTGCTCCAGGAGCCACACTCACGACACGAGAAGGCAAATGCCACCATCCTGGGGGACGCAGAAGACTCCCCAAGGGGAGCTGACTCTTGCCCAGCACACCTCTGTCTGGCCTTTCTCCTGCCGCCCCAGCAGCTCCTTTCCTGAGCCGGCTCCTTCGCTGCCTGCTGATCCCTTCCCGTTCTTTCTCTCTCCTCATCTCTTCCCACTCCCAGCCTTCCGCCCCCTCCTCATCAGCCCTGCTCCCCTGCATCTACCCCAGAGTGAGCTATTTTCTCCCTTGGCAACTTTATAACCCGTCTCCTTGCCTGACAGCAATTAAGTAGAAGCTTCACTTCCAATCCCATGGCCCATAAACATTGGGAAAAGAAAACATTATAAAGAAGCGAACAATCAGATCTGCACGCAGATGCACACACACACACGTGCAGACAGATGGGGACAAACGGGGGACACAGGGGGAAGATGGGGGGAATGGCTGAGCCCCTTTTTTGTGCAGAGCCTGGACACCTCACGCAGGCTGCAGCCCCCAGAAAGCACAGCAGAGGGGAGAGGTTTCCATAATGCACGGGAAGGAGAGCGGCATCATCCATCCCCACGGCTCCCCATGCCCAGGGCTGGCTTTCACACTGCCCCTCTCACAGCTCCCACACTCACAGAGAAATAAACTGGCCAAAAAAACACAAAAAAAAAAAAAGAAAAAAAGAGGCAGCTCAGCCCCCCACTGTGATGGATGGGATTTTTTGGTGCCTGACAGGCCCTGAGCCTCTGGGGACCAGCACTGATAAATCACACCTTTCAGTTTGCCGTGAACATCTTCACTTTCCCAGCCCGACACGGCAAACCCCGGCCCCGGCACGGCACCGGCACAGCCCCGGCCCCCTCCTGGGAGCTGCTCCCGTCCCGACCGTGCTGTGCACACCACTGGGCTTCCTAATTTCTGTGACAACTGGTTTGCTGGTCTGGGAGCGCCGGGCTGTGCCAGAACGTGCTCCTCAGGCACCGAGCAGGATCGGCCGCTCTGCTGGAGCTGCCCCATGCCGCTGGCAATGCCCATGCCCGGTTCTCTGCTGGCAATGCCCATGCCCAGTTCTCTGCTGGCCCCGTGTCCTGCCCAGCTCTCTGCTGGCAATGCCCATGCCCAGTTCTCTGCTGGCCCCGTGTCCTGCCCAGCTCTCTGCTGGCAATGCCCATGCCTGGTTCTCTGCTGGCCCTGTGTCCTGCCCAGCTCTCCACTGGCAATGCCCATGCCCAGCTCTCCGCTGGCAATGCCCATGCCCAGCTCTCTGCTGGCAGTGCCCATGCCCGGCTCTCCCCTGGCAATGCCCATGTCCCAGATCTCCGCTGGCAATGCCCATGCCTGGCTCTCCACTGGCAATGCCTATGCCCAGCTCTCTGCTGGCAGTGCCCATGCCCAGCTCTCCCCTGGCAATGCCCATGCCCGGCTCTCCGCTGGCCCCGNCCCATGCCCGGTTCTCTGCTGGCAGTGCCCATGCCCGGCTCTCCGCTGGCAATGCCCATGCCCGGCTCTCCGCTGACCCCGTGTCCTGCAGCCACCACCCCGGGGCTGGGCTGCCCAGCAGGGGCTGGGGAATATCGGCACAGAGGCAAACAGAGCTTGGCTCAAATGAGCTCCTCCCCAGAGGAGCCGAAGCACAAAGTAAGAAGAAACCAGCGATCAGTTAGCAAGAGAGTACGAAATCCAGGCGATTACTGAAAAGCTCTGGACATGGCTGTGAATCCAACGGCTGCAACAGCATCCCCAGGCTATTAAGAGAAAAATCAAGATGTGGACAGAATTAGATTGGCCAGAGGTGAAAAATGGCTCAATTATTTCTGGTGCCAGACCCACAGAAGGACACTTCCCTCTGTTCCTCATCCACACCTCCCACTAATTAGCAGAGCTCGCAGAGAGAAAATGCTCCGAGCTCCAGCACGAGCCACAGCGAGAGACCCAAGGTGCCACACACGCCTGTGTGTGCTGTGTGAGCTGGGACAGAGCTCCAACACCACAAGAGCACAATTCCAGGGGGCTGGTCAGGATCGGGGCAGCCGAGGCAGGGGTGAGAGGTGATTTCTGCCCTCTGGCAGAGCAGAGTCAGGCTCCACGGTGGTGAGGACTGTCCTGGCTCTGGACAGGGACGTCCTGCTCCTGTTGCTGTGCCCACACCAGCTTGTCTCCCAGCTCAGACCACGGCCTGATGTCCTTGCCCATGCAGATGCCGTGGCACAGGGTAACAGCCTGCAGGAGCAGAGGACTCGGAGGAAGAAACAGGGATCCACGAGGTTGGAGTCAAGAATTCCTGAGCCTGGAGAGGCATTGAGGGGGATGGAGGAGCCGGGCTGACCTGTGAGAGCAGAGCTCTGAGCAGAATCCAGCTCAGCGCAGCTCCCTGTGGGGCTGGGTGGAGGACAGAGATAATCACAGGCATTTGCTCCCCAGCGCCTCCACTCCACTCTTTGCAGGGATCTTTTAAAACTACCAATGCATAAAACAACAACAACAAAAAAAAAGTTACCAGGAGGCCCCATCCCCTCCCCGCCAAAGTTCGGAACATGCTGTCATCAAGAAAAATGATGCTGGCAAGAGAGAAACCCGCTGGGGTTGCTGGCAATTTCCCAGGCTCCAGCCCCAATGAGTGTTTATCAATAATTTCAGGATCTGGCTGTCGCAGGAGCTGACGGGAGCGCGGGCAGGGAGAGCACGGGCAGGGAGAGCGAGTGTCAGCAGAGCCGCGGGCGGGAGCCCGGCAAGGGAAATCAATTAACGGCTCCGCAGGAGCAGGGATTTGCCGGCATTACAGGGAAAGGCTGTTTGCTCGGCTGGAACAGGCAACGCTGACACAGAGGCAGGTCCCGAGCCGGGGTGACCCGACTCCGCGGCCGGCCCAGCCCCAGGCAGAGCCAGGGATGCTCACAGCCGGCTCCCGTGGGACAGGGAATGACGGAGCAGCAGCGCCGCGTGTGCTGAGCTGCCTCAGCGCGGCCCCGGCTGCAGGTCAGAGCTCCCAGGCTCCATCCCCGCTTCCCAGCTCCCGCCCCCCAGGAGCCTCACCACCCTCACAGGGAAGTGCCGTCCAGCACCTGACCCAAACCTGCTCTCTTTCGGCTCAAAACCGCTCCCCCTTGTCAGAAGAAAACAGAAGCCCGAGCGCACCACGAGCCTTTGCCCAGAACAGCAGAGACCCGCTGAGCCTCTCCAGATGGGATGGCTCCAGGGGGCTCCTACAATTCCACATCCCGTTCTTTAGGATCTGCCCACCCTGCTGCCCACAACAGGACGTGTCTCCTGGCACCCCGTGCCCCAGGCTGGCCTCCCCAGAACCAGCCCCTTCCCTGCTGGAGGGAATTTTGTTTCAAGCATTTGTCCCAGCATCCCAGAGGGAACCAGACTGGGAGTGCTCATTCCTGCACCCTCTCTGCCAAGCTTCAGCTGTCCCTTCCGAAAGGAACATTTTAAAATTAATATTAATACTCTGCACCATGTCAGACCTTCTCCTGTACTTCTGCTCTCCCCCAGAGCACCTTCCCTGCCTGTCCCATGCCCAGCAGTGAGGTGATTCCACAGGCAGGGCCTGTGCTGCTGGGTGTTCCTGAGCACAGTCCTGGTGTGGCCATAATGGATTGGTGACGCTGTTACATTTATGGGTATTTCAGGAGAAAGAAAAAGGCTACTGGGTGTTCGTATGTTCTTGCTGTATTATTTAAGAGAAGCCATTTGAGAGCACAGGAGAAGCAGTGCCTGCTCCCAAAAGGAGGGAAAATAATGGAGGGGAATATTTGCAAAAAGCTCAGTTAAGTAAATATTTTATGTCCAATAATGTTAAGGCTTTTGAATGATGCATGTGAGAGAGTTGAAAGGAGGTGAGGCACGGAGCAAGGAGCATGTGCTGAGCGTGGAGGTGTCGGAGAAGGGAGAACACAGTGCCCTGGGCAGTGCCCCTCACCCTGGCAGGGCTGGGCCACTCCGGGAACCGCAGCTGCTTTGCATGGGAGAAAATCAGCCCTGTGTGGGAGCAGGGACCAGGGAGCAAGGAACGGGAAGAGAGCAGGGAGGGGCTCTGCCCCGGCCCGGGAGGAAGAGGCAGGCAGGGAGAGAGGGAGAAAGGGCAGCCAGGGTGGTGGCTGGGGGAGGAGAGCAGGGCCAGCAGGGAGGAGGCTTCTCTGGGCACAGGAATTCTCCTCCCGGCAGGCGCAGGGTGAGCATCTGGCACAAGGGAAGCACGGAGAGGAGTAAAATACCATTAAGTGTAATAAGAAATGTACTTAATCAATGAGCTCTGCAGCTGAGGATCAATGGGAGGCAGACACAGCCATTAGCTAAGAAAGCTGAGGAAGAGCCGCGGGCCCAGATGGAGCGGTCGATGCCGGGATTAACCAAGCTGCAGAGGAAGGGTCCCAGCTGGGAGCAGGGCCAGGCTGCAGCCACAAGGCTGACCCTGCTCTGCTCCACAGGGCTCAGACCCCGCCAAGCAGCAGAAAGAGGAGCCCGGGCCATGGGCTGCTGAGGAGCCTCGGGCTGAGCCCCGGGAATCACCATGAGTATTCTCCTCACCATGGGGTGTGCGGGGGATGACGGCAGAGCAGGCACGGGGGCAGAGCTGGCTCAGAGCGTTCCAGCCCGGGGCGCTGCTCGAGGCAGAGCTGCAGTGCACGCCCGGGAGGGGAAGGAAAGCAGCTCCCCCGCGAGATCCCTCCCGGGGTGGGCTCCCGTCTCCAGCGGGGTGAAATCCCACTCCTGATCCCGGGAGGTGCTCCCGGCCCTCCTGTTGCCCTGGACACGGGCTCCATCCCCGGCTCCATCCCCGCTGCACCCTCTGTCCATCCCCTGTCCATCCCCAGTCCATTCCCGCTCCATCTCCGGTCCATTCCCTGTCCATCCCCGGTCCATGCCCTGTCCATGCCCTGTCCATCCCCGCTCCATCC
>VZTH01007697.1:0-19322 GCA_013397815.1 Aleadryas rufinucha
CGGGGGCTCGGAGGAGGCGGCGAGGCCGCGCGGTGCCCGGGGGTGCCCTCGCCCCGCCGCTCCCGGGCAGCGCCGAGGAGCAGTCGAGGCCAAGCTGCAGCACGGCGCCGGGCGCGGGGTGCGAGGCCTGGGGCGTTCCCGCTCCCGAGGAGTGCGAGTGGTGGTAGCTAAAATCGTGCAGGACCAGAGCTGCCCGGGCAGCGCGGCCAGAGCCGGTCTGGAGGTGCACACCTTGCGCATGGCACGGCTTGCCCAGCCTGGCGGGCGTTCCTGTGGAGCACCTCACCACCCCTTCTGGAAGAGGTCGTGGCATTTTCTCGGCCACTGGTGAGCTCCTGGGCCTCTCGTGCATAGCCGTGTGTATAATCTCCCCAAGTCTTCTGGGTTTGCCTTCACCACCATACAGACAGGCTGTCCCCCGCAGATGGGGGCAGCCCCTGATGCCCGGCAGCACAGAAGCTACACCATCTTGGGCGACCTTTGGCATCACCTGGAAGGCTTTGCTTCCCATCGAGGCTGGTGCTCCCTCCCAGCACTGCAGTGACATCCCAGCTCCGGGACTCTCCCGTCTCGTGATCCCAGCCAGCTGCTGCCACAGCACACCATGGGGATGGTTGTCTTCCCACTAACGGTGCTCACCGGGTTGAGAAACCGGCGCCTTGCAGTGCCCCTTTGTCACCGGCAGCCTTGGAACAGCAGCTCTTCCTGCAGCAAAGCAGCATCTTTGTTACTCACATGTCGAGAGTGGTTTTTACTGGGGCTGCGCTGGTGAAGATGGGGAGGTGAGCGGCCCTGTGCCTGCTCCCCTCGGCTGCACGTGGGGACCACAGCTGAGGAAGTTGTCCTTTTCCAGATAAAACAACCAGGACAAATTCAATAGGAAATAAGTTCCTCTCTTCTGAGTGAACTTGCCGTGGGTGGAGAAGAAGGAAATTAAACAATAGGAAAAACGTGTGGGGCTTGATATGGCAGGAAAATAAACCCCAATGCTGTTTGCCTCTGGCAGAATGGCTGAGCATCTTCCCTTTGCCTGTGTCAGTGCTCATTTGGGCAAGGACAGTGAAGGCGAAGCTCATGTTTCCCAGTGCCCCTCCATGGCTAGGGCATCTGTGTGTGGGTATGGGGAAGCCGGAACCTCCCCATGCCGCCCATCAGGGTCACCTCGCCCAGCCCCGGTACATGCCATGACACCCCACCAGCTGCAGCCCCCAAATTTGTCCCTTTCAGCCTGGAGCTGCTGGCAACAGGACATGGATGCTGATGGGGCAACTCACACACACAAAGCCTTTCCCACTTCCTGTGCCTTTGGGAAGCTGGTGGGTCTGGTATGATTTTGTTTGGGTGGGGATGGAAAATCCATCCCAGGCAAACAGACTTTCCCTTACAGGTTGTTTTGGGTTTTTCCCCCCTTCCTGTGTGGCTCTGTCAGTACTCTAGAACAGGACATATTTAATACGCTGTTGGTGGTAATTTAAACTGAAGGAAAAAGACATCTCGTAAGTCAAACCCCAGGCTGGAATGAAGAGGGAATGATTAATATTTTCTTCAGTAGAGTGTCATGGTGAAGTATGGCACAGCCGAGTGTGTCCCTGCTGCAGAGTGTCACCATCAGCACCTGCCTGTCTCCTTCCACAGGCTTTTATAAGCAGGTTTGATTTTGGGATATCTCTGGGTGCTGGGCTGAGGATGGAGGGCTGTGGTCCCACCAAGTATCCGATCTTGGCCAGCTTCTGACTGAGTGCTGGAGATGGAGCTGCTCTCTTGGCTCTTTGTGCTCTGGGGCAGGGTCGTGGAGGGTTTTGCTTAAAAGGGTTTTTTTGTGTAATTCTGCCTTCAAGATGTACCTTAATGAGTTGTGTTTTTATTTTTGGCTGTTGGACTAGAGCCTGCCAGAATAAGGTTAGGACTCAAGACAAGAGAAGCAAGATATTAAGTTCCTATGTCTTGTGTTTGCTTCATGGCCTCAGAGGACAGGGGCTTCCAGTCTATCTTGTTGATGTTTCCAGCCATTCCAACTTCAGGACCTCATGACAGCCCTTGACTTCCTTGTGTGTTTTTGGCTGAGGTGGTGGCATTGCTTTGTGCCACTGTCACACGTATGTTGGTGGTATTGGAACTTGACACGAGGGCAGGAGGACCTGGGTGGAGGGAGAGTGTGATGCTGCTTTCTTGGAGACCATCCTACAAACCCTGGGGGCTATGACCAGTCTCCAGGTGCCAGTGGGAGATGGTGCCCCCCGTGCCCACTCTGCCTGTCCCCAGGTGTGGAGGAGCAGGGCAGTCCTCGTGCCGCACCCCTGGAAGGGCTGGATGAGTCACACCCTGCGGACACGGAGAGATGGCGGCCTGTAGCTTATGATTCATGTTGTTGTCCTGCAAAAGCCACCGACTGTAATGGCAGAGCTTGCAGAAGACAAATCAATATCGAGCTGTAAATCCCATGTGTGACTGTGGCTGGTGGCCGGGGGGCTGGAGTTGGGAGCGCCTTGGTCCCCATGTCCTCCCCAAAACCAGCAGGACCTTGCTGCAGCCTTTTGCCCCAGGAAAGGGACAGAATCCTCTGCACTACCTTCAGGCGGCACAAGCCTTCCAAAAAGGGTTTAGGAAGGTCAAGAGATCCATTAATGGGAGGTATCCCAAGAGGAACTGCCTTGGTATTTATGGTGGGCATGCCCGGAGTCCAGCCCTGCTGCTGATCTGGTCAAAGCTGTGGAAATGGAGATCGTCTTGGAGAGATCAAGACTCTCTTCTAGGATCCCTGCCCTGTTGTCCTGCTTCTGACAGGGAACCCAAAATATCTTGGAATTTACATTCACTGATGTAAAGCAGGGAAGAAGTGTTTCCTGTCTCGGAGCTTGGGCATGTTGAGGGTTGGATGTACAGTGAGGGATGTCCGGCTCGGCTCCCTCTGCCATACGGGGAGATGTGTGTCTCACCCCATAGCTCTGGGTATGGTTAGGAAGGATGACAGCCCCCAGGATGTCCCTGGTCTGCAGGGTAGCCTGATGCTCTCCTGGCTCTGCTTCCCATGCCTTGGCTTGGCAAAACCCTTTTAGCTACTTGTCAGAACCCCACCAAGTATTCTCCTTCCTTCCCAACACCATCTGCATCTTCACAGCCTTGTACAGCCCTGCAGCCCCAGGGCTTGGAGCTCTTAAAGAAAGGGGATGCATTAAAAAGTGTTAATTGCACAGTCCTGAAGTAATGCAAGTGCTGTCAGTGCCTGGACACATGGCTCAGGCCATTTTCAGTCTCCTCCATCGGCCTTGATCCATCCCTTGCTGTGCTAGTACACTGCTGGTTTCATGGATCTGCGTTGGAGAGTGGGATTGAGGCCAGGAGGGAAGGAGTCGGTGCAGGTGGGGCATGGCAGCTTGGTTCCTCAAGCATTTGCTTGCCTTGGAGCCCCTGCAGAGGAAAAGGAGAGGACAGGGCTGATGGAGCAGGTAAACCAAAGCAACAGACTTCCCCTGGACTTGCCATTTGGTTCTTGCAGCCTCAGACCTGGATCTGGAAATAGGGGAGGCAAGAGGCAGCAGCTGTGCTTGTTGGGGGCCAGTGTGGGCTTTGCCAGTGCTGTTCTAGGGGGTGAAAACAAAACAAATCTTGCAAGTGTCCCCTGTGCTCTGTGCCTGTTCCTGCTCCCTGTGTTTTCCCTGGGCTGCTGAGCCTTGCAGCCTCTGATACATTTTAAGGGTGACAAAGTTTGCATGCAGAGGTAATGTCTTTTATTAGCCTAACTAATACCTTTAGGAAAAAACAGATGTGCCCTTGGGCCTGAGGAATGCCTGCACGGCCAAAATGTGTCGCTTTTTCCAACTGTGTCCATTGGTCTAATAAAAGATCTGACCTCCAGCCTGGCCTGGCCATGACCTTGGAGCATGCTGGCCCTGGAAGCGTCCTGCCTGTGCGTCAGTGTTTGCTGCCCAGCCCTTCCCAAAGGACCTGCCACCCCGGGAGCCATCGCGGGAGCACGCCCACGTCACGGCAGGGACTGCTCTGACTTCTAATTCAATACTGGCTGCCAGCACCTGGCCCTGCGGGTGCTTTGGGCTCCTGGCAGAGTCTGTCCTGGCAGACTGCAGGGAAGTGGAGGTCAGAGGCAGCTCAGCAAAGCACTGGGTCATCAGGCAGGATGGATGTGGTCTGACAGGAGCATCCCGAGGAGCCCCTGGGAGGAGGGGGCAGCTCCATCCTTGCAGGGATTTCTCTGGAATGTGGGCACTGGCGGGGGGTCGGTTGCTCTCTGTGAGCTGGTTCATGCTGTGGTTTTATGGATTCTGTTTTGCAAAAGTGCTGGTTTGGGGCTGAGTTAGCACTCGCAGGGCAGCCTGTGCTCCCCAGAACAGCTGGCAGTTCTGTGGCATGATGGCTCTGCCCTCCTACCAACTTGGGAAGCTGTCAAGAAAAGGAAGCAGCTGGCCCATCCCGTGGGGCTCGCAGTGCTGCCATGGCTGAGCACAGGGAATCACTGCTGCCTCGAGGCTCTCTGAGATCCAGTGTCACCCTCACACTCGTGGCAGGACCAGCATTTCTGCAGGGGAAGTCTGGCCAAGCCAAGTATCAGAGGCAGCAAAAGGTGGCATCAAGGGGCTTTCAGTCTGTGGTTTTTTGGGTAGGAGTCCTCGTGCGACCTGCTGGTGAGAGGGCAGGCTGCCACTCCAGTGAAATATAAAAATGCATGTGAGATTATTTTCCCCTCATCCTTTTTCTTTTCAAAATACTCGGGATTCAGGCCCTGATTATCCAGAAAGACTCTTGGGTGCTTGGAAAGCCACAGGAACCGACACGGCACATTTCGAAGCAGGAAAACCCAATTCATTGAGTGGATTTTTTCCCCTTGTGAACCCACTTAAAATTCATGGAGAGTTTTGTCGGTAAGAACCTGTTTCAATTAACAGACAAAAGAAACTCTCCTCGTTAAGCGCCTCTTTCAATTAAGGTTTGGGAGAATTCCCCAAGCTCTGCTCTGAGGCTGTTCCCAAGGATTCAAGGACAAAAAATACCCCTGAGGAGGAGTCACCTGTGAAGATCAGGCTTCAGCTTTTTTGGGGGGGCTGCAGTGGCACAACACAAAGCATAACCTGGCTGTGGGGTGTTGGAGTGTTTTGTTGGGATGGTGTTGGGGACCATTGGTGCTGAGGGATCAGCTGCCCAACTCAGTGTCCCTGGGGCGTAGGAAAGCTAATGACTGCTGCTAATTGCTGGCCTAGTTTGTGGAGGAAACTGATTTCATGTGGGTATTGGGAGATGGAGAGGTGCTCTTCCAGATCAGGATGCTGAGGACAAGGACGGTGGGAGCCACTGGTGCCCCAGGATCAGAAATGGGGTGAGCTCTGCAGGGGGTTCCTCTGTACAGCCTCACTGACGGGGCTGTGGCACTTCGGGGCTGGGGAAAGGGGTGGGAGGTGGGGATTATCAGGGACAGGACCTTGGGATGTGGGTTTAAGATGTGGGGTTTGCTAGAACTAGTCTTAGAAACCCTCCAGTTGTGCTTGCCAGCTGCTTTGCTGTGAAAAGAAGTTTTAATCATGGGCTTCCAGAAACCTCACCCAGTTTTTATGGATTTGGATTTTTTTTTTTAATTTATTCAGGTTTTTTCTCCCCTAAAAATTCAGCGTATAGATGCCACACACTGAACCTTGATTTTTCATCCTTCTACAGGTAATGAGCTGTTCTCATGATTGTTTTTTTGAAGAAAACTCAAGAAAAACATTACTTTTATCTTTTGCAGTAAAACTGAAGTGCTAACAGGGCTTTCTGGGTGAAAAAACGCCTCTTCCAGAGCTGGACACTTTGACTAAAAATAACTTTTTTTAAGTGAAAATTCTTGACCACTTTCACTGGGCTCATTGCTCATACTGGTTTCTTTCCCCTGGGAGCAGGAAGGGGGTGGGCAGGCAGAGCCAGAGGTTTATTTTCAGAGGGGAGTGAGGTGTCAAGGGGAAGTTTGGTTCAGCAATCCAGGTGAATGCTCCAACTGCTCATTTCTGGCCGGGCTCTATAAATCAGTTCTTAAAAAAAAAAACAGCTGAGAAAAAGGGAGGATTTTCCTGCTGAAGTCCTCCTGGGGTGGAAATTCTCCAGACCTTATAAATCATGGATGAGTTTTCCCAATACTCCCTTGTGTTTGGTCATATCCAGCCTGTGCAGGAAGGGGAGAAGCCGAGTCAGGTGGGTTTGCAGTGGGAATAGCATCAGTGGCTGGCTGCCTGTCCCTGCCTGTCTCAAGGTCAGCTGCTGGGGCTGCCGCTGTCCATTTTTAACTTGGCACCTCTTGGGCACCGGCGGAAGGCTGGTGTCCTCAGGAAGGCAGCACTGGGATTGTCCCTCTCCCAGAGCAGGGTGTTTTTCTCCCTGGTAGGTTGTAACTACTGTTTGCAAAGCACTTAAGCAGCCTGTGTAATCTACCACTAAGACGCCCCTTATCTGGCATTACAAAACCTTCACCGAGTGGGTGACTGGGACAAGCTCCTTGCTGCTCCTCTGTGTCCTTCTCTGTGTTTTCCCCTCTCTGTCTGCTCCACATCCCTCTCCACTGCCCAGATACTCTGGCTTTGCAGCTTAACAGGAGGCAAATGGATGTCCATGCAACTCATCCCTCTGTCCACGTCTCTTGGGCCCATCCTAAAGGCTCAGCCAGGCTGTCAGGACATGGGGATCAGCAGGAAAAAAAAAAAAAATCTTGGTTTTGCAGTGGCTGAAGTTTTTGTGCCGGATTTGTCTTCCTGGGCTGCTATGGCTTCGTCTCCTGTGGCACAGGGCTTGTGTCCCAGCTCCATCCTGGTGGGATCATTGCACCACCACGCACCACAGTAAAGGAGATCATCTCCCAATTGTGCCTTCTCTTGGTCAGTGGGTCCAGGCCTGGCTGGAGAGGGAGGAGATGGGGACAGGGACAGACAGTGGCCCTTTGCACCCTGAGATAGCTCTTTTCCCTTGCCAGTGCTTCCAACTGTCTGCAGATATTTTCAGTCATAGCTGGGATCACTGTCATTTAAAGCTGATAAAGGCAGCAGTGCAGAGGTGGGTGTTTAAAGGCCATTTTTTCATGCCAGTTACTTTTTCATTTGCAAAGCAACCTCCCCTGTCTTGAGCTTGCAGTTGTCTCTTGAATAATGTGATGGCATTAATCTCCTCTCTAAGGACAGAGATGCTAATGCTTAGCTCAGTGGTTTTAGGTCTGTAGCCCTCTAAATATTACCAGTGAGTGAAGGGGATTCCCTCTAGAGGGAACTTAAACCTATTAATAATAATTTGGCTGCCTTTTGTGCATCTTTTACAGGTAGTGCTGATTCCCAGAGCTTCAGGGCACCAGTTGGTGATCCCTGGGGATGCTGGTGAGGGTGCGTGAGGTGTGGGAGAGACAGAAGGTGGGGTTGGATGAGCACTATCTGCCTGCTGGGGGCCTGAGTCCCAGCCTGGCCAAATTTAGACCTTCCAGTAGCCTTTTGCCTTCAAGTGGGAGATGCAGCACTTGTGTAGGTGGGGCTGATCGGTCCACATTCCCTGCAGTGGTCGGACAGGGGAAAGGAAGTGTTGGAGCAAGCGGGAGTGATTGCAAATTGCTGAGCTGTGCAATGCAATTTAGCATCCTGCCTCTAAATCCTCCTCCATCCATGCTTAACCCCCAGGTCTGGCTTACATGGAGAACTGGAGCTGGCATGGTGGTGACGAGGTGATTACCCAGCAGTGGTGGGTCTCTCCCTGCAGTGATGAGGAGTGAGGAGCAGGGGTGCCCACCCAAAGGGTGCCAGCAGGAGAGAAGCAGGGTGACCCATCTGGCTGTGATGTTTAGGATGTGGCTTCATCTCTGTGGGTTAAATGTGGGAGGTTTGGGAGCTACTAGAATCGGGGGCTGAGGTTCTTGCACAAAATCTTGGAGTGTCTTCTGCATGAAGGTGGATGCCTGCTCCTCCCTTTCAGCCTTTTCCAAAGTAGTGCAAGGGAAATGTGTGAGCCATTTCTTACTCTGTCACACCCGTGGTTTTGAGCTCGGCTCCTGTCTCTGGGCCATGGGCTTGGGACAGTTGATTTATCCAACAGATGGGACTTATGAACTGCCTGATCTTCACTGCTTGCACCTGCAGCCAGACCTATTCCACCCCCCAATAAATCAAACCCTGCTGTGGGTGTCTTCTGGGATCACTGACCCTTCCCTCTCCTCCGGATCTGCTTGCACTTCCTTGCTTATATTTAATCCTTCCATTGCATCCCTGCAAAATCTCACTGGTATTTAAAGGAAGAGTGCTGTAAGCTGCTAAAGGAGATGGTTTCATTTCCTCTTATCCCATCCAGTGCCTCCCTGACTTTCTGGGGTGCAGTGGTTCCCCAGGGGGTATTTGTGGAAAATAACTCTGGGCAGGGGGAAACCACCATCCCCAAACTGCACTGGGGGATGGGTTTTGAAAAGCTTTTCAACCATTTTTCCCTTCGTCCTGCAGCTCTCTTAGATTTGAAGAAGTAAAGGTACTTCAGTAAAGCTGATAGTAAAGGGCTTCCCTGTCCCCTGGTTGTGCTCCCTGCCTGTCCTGGGGTCAGATCCGGCTCTGCAGGGTGCTCCAGGCTCCCAGCCACGCCGGGAAGCTGCTTGGATGCTGATTGTGTTTGTCAGGACAGCCAGATTAAGAGCACAGTGGCTAAGCCTCCTCAATGAGCCTCCTCTCCAGTGGAGTCTGTGCCAGGGCATTGCTCAGAAACCCACGAGGAAAGAGCATTTTCCAGGGCTCTTTCTCCTGGGGTCCTTGATGTGCGGCTGTGGCTGAGCACCCGCCTGGTGATGGGAGCCTGCCAGCACCGCTTCTGGGGGCCTGAGGTCTGTGTGTGGGACTCAGGCTGACATTTCCAGCTGGTGCCTTTTAAATAACCACTATGGTTTTAAAAGGCACCTGAGCAGTGTCTAAAAATCAGGTTAAAAGAAGTTTGACCCTGGCTGTCACCTTGCCAGGTCTTGTGGTTTTTTAAATTTTACCATCTTGTTTCCCTTTTTGTTTTAGAAAAGCTGTTGGTCTCAAGGACTTCTTTTGTGCTTTTGGGCATGAACCTGCTTCCTTCCCTGGCAATGAGCTGTCAGCCCTCCCACCACTGCCGGGGATGTGCAGGGATTTGCTGGGCAGGATGCAGCCAGCACCCACTTGCACGGGGAAAGCCCTGGGCAGGAGCATCCCCACCCTGCAGCATCGCCCCAAAGCCCTTGGCATCCTCCCCATGGAGGGTTTGCTCCGGCAGTGAACCGGCAGAGCAGGATTCCTGCCTGCTGCCTGCCACACTGGCAGGTGCCTGGGGCGGGATGCTGCCTGTCCCGGTCCCAGCTCACACCTGGCTGCTCTGGGGGTCCGATGCTGGCCCCCTGCCTGGGCAGGCTTTGACGTGGCAGCCTGGGGAGACTCAGCTGGCGTCTGGCCGGAGATGCTGTCTCCAAAGCCTAGTCATTAAGTACTGTAATTAAAAGGTCTTAGGAGAGAATGGACTAATGAAGCGCCCTTGGAGATGGCAGGCGATGTAGGTGCAGAGCCCTATTCCCTGTTTCGTGGAGGGTGGTGCAAGGATGGACACACGGTCCTGCATGTCCCTCCCTCCTTCTGGCGCTTGGCATCAAACCCACTGCTGCCATTTGCCCACCCATCACTATGGGAATGCAGCTGCCAGCACCCACCAGTCCTTGCAGATGAAATGGAGAGGGAGTGGGATGGCACAGCCAGGGTGCTGGATAATGCATTTCCAGCTCTCTGCATCCCTAGGGATTGTAAGCAGGCAGGGGAGCTTCCCTCTGCACAAGCCCATCCCTAACATCAACAGACCTGGAGAAGTGCCCTGTCCCAAAGCCCCAGCGGGGCTGTTGTCCCAGGGATGCTGGAGGGGCAGAAGGAGTGAGGTAGAACAGGCAGGACACACCTTGGTGGGGCTAAGGAGAGAAGGTTCATCCTCTCTTGGTCGTGCCTGGAGATCATCCATGTGCACAAAGATAAATTACAAATCAATAAACCCAGGTGTTCCACCGTGCCCAGCACAGCTGGCAAGGGGAGGTTGCTGGTGTGTCGTGGATGGTGAAGGAGGAGACAGTGATGGAGGCTGGAAGGAGACTGGCTGCCAGCAGCACCTACAGAGGCCTGGCTGAAGCAGTGCCATGTCGGCAGGGTTGGGAAGCACTGCCTGGAGCGGGAGTTGCTGCTGGGAAGGGCAGGGATGACAGGATTACCCTGCCAAGCCCCAGCCTGTAATCCACAGTGCCGCTCAGCCGGCCACGTTTAATCCTGTTAGGAGCCCGGCTGGTGTCAGCAGGGAGGGTGCTCAGCCACGGTCCTGGCAGGGCACAGGGAGCTCTCCCTGGGAGGAGCATGGACTCCTGCCCTTGTCCCCAGCTGGTAGTGAGTTTGGGGATGGTGCTGTGAGCCACTTTTCTTCCTTAAACACATTGGCCGCATCAGTCTGTCCCCCAGGTGGCTTCACCTCCTGGCCAGCAGTGCTCATTGTTTTCCTTTTCTTTTTTCAAAGAGCCTTTCATAGGGAAGGGACAAATATTTCCAAGGTTCCTTTGGCTCCACGTGGACACTCCCACATGCCCATCTCGGTGACCTTGGCTGGCGGCTCCTGGCTTGGCCTTGAGCTGCCCGGCTGGCGGGCTGCCCATGTCCCTCCCATGTCCCTCCCTCCTCAGGCAGCTGGGCCGTGGGGGGTTCAAACCTCCCCCCATTCTCCTCGGCACAGCATGGCTCCTGCTGGGCACAAGGGAGGAACAGGGCTGCTTCTCCAGCTGCTTGAGGTACCAGAGATTCACAGGGGGCTCCCCTCTGTAGCACCTGGTGATGCACACGCACTCCAGGTGCACCCACAGCCGGGATCCCATGGCACGGCTGCATTCCCGCTCCATCCCCGGCGCTGTTGGGAACTCACGGCATTATTGTGGCAAGCCCTGGCACGCTGGTGAGCTCGTGAGGACTCTGCTGGGGCTGTCACACTGGCAGAAATAACAGTGGCAGTGTTGGCACTGTCCCTGCCCTCTCATCCCACCTCTCTCTCGCAGGGCGCTGTGTGGAGCCAGGGAACCAGGGATCCACCATGCCCACATTCCCACCACGAACCGTGCCGAGGCCGCCCGCCGCCCCCTCACCCTGCTGAGGCCATGGAGCTGCTGCTGCCGCTGCTGCCATCACCACAGGAATTTCGGCTCGGCAAGGGGACTCTCGGTGCCTCTGCCATGGTGACATGAAGCAGACGGCGAGGGACGCCCGACTGCTGGAGGGGAGAGAGTCTGCACAGGCAGCCTGCTAGTATTTTAATTTATTAGTAGTATTCAGTTTGATTTTACCTAATTTTTTATTGGTTGGTTGGTTGCTTCTTCCCCTCCCCGGGGCTCGTGAGGGGAGGGGGCGGGCAGGGGAGAGGGTCCCCACCTCACCCAGCGGATGCAAGGATGACTGTGCTGGCCAGGGCCCGGCGGGGTATCTGGCAGCTCTCTCCGCAGGTGGTGTTGCTCCTGCTCTTTGCCTTCTGCCTGCTCAGTGTTTTCGTCTCTGCTTATTATTTATATGGGTGGAAAAGGGGCTTGGAGCCCTCTGGGGACGTGGCGGGGCCGGACTGCGATGAGCCCAAGGTCGCCCCTTCCCGCTTGCTGCCACTGAAGACCCTCAAGGTGGCTGACTCCTCCCGCACGGACCCCTTGGTGCTGGTCTTCGTGGAGAGCCTCTACTCCCAGCTGGGCCAGGAGATCGTGGCCATTTTGGAGTCGAGTCGCTTCAAATACAGGACAGAGATTGCCCCGGGGAAGGGGGACATGCCCACGCTGACCGACAAGGACCGGGGACGCTTTGCCCTCATCATCTACGAGAACATCCTCAAGTACGTCAACCTGGACGCCTGGAACCGGGAGCTGCTGGACAAGTACTGTGTGGAGTACGGCGTGGGCATCATCGGCTTCTTCAAGGTAAGGGGGTACACAGGGCAAACCAAGATCCCGTGGCCCCTCGTGTCCTGCTGCCCAACAGGGACTTTGCCCTCCCCATGCTTTCTGCAAGCGGCGTGAGTTGGTGTGGGGCACAAGGTTCTAGCAGAGGGCACTATCTTAGCTCTCTCCCTTTGGAAGGGCTGTGTGGCCTTTGGAGGTTTTGAGGGAAAAAACATACTTCTGGGATCAGTCCAGTTGTTTTTAGCACTTGTTTTCCAGCAGTGGCCCTTGCTGGGGTTTGTCAAAAGCATGAACAGGTATTTTACTCTGCAGCCCTTCTCCTGCCGAGGGCTCCCAGCCTTGGGACACTTTGCAAATAGGACATGAGCAGGATTGAGTGTGTGAGGGGGATGAGGGCACCCCATGCTCCAGAGAGGAAGGGGTGGAACCCAGAGCCCAGATCTCCAGGGGTGGTGAGCTGCTGCCTCTGTTGCTGTGGCTGTTAGTGTTCCTTGTGAGCCCCTGCCTTGTCCCCAGTGTCCCATCTCCTCTAGCTCCCATTTTTCCCATGCAGGCCAACGAGAACAGCCTTCTGAGTGCCCAGCTGAAGGGCTTCCCACTCTTCCTCCACTCCAACCTGGCGCTGAAGGACTGCAGCATCAACCCCAAGTCGCCCCTGCTCTACATCACACGCCCCAGTGAGGTGGAGAAGGGTGTGCTCCCCGGGGAGGACTGGACCGTCTTCCAGTCCAACCACTCCACCTACGAGCCCGTCCTCCTGGCCAAGACCAAGTCGGCCGAGTCCATCCCGCATATGAGCGTGGACGCTGCACTGCACACCACTGTGATGCAGGACCTGGGCCTCCACGATGGCATCCAGAGGGTGCTTTTTGGCAACAACCTCAACTTCTGGCTGCACAAGTTGGTCTTTGTGGACTCTGTCTCCTTCCTGACGGGCAAGAGGTTGTCCTTGCCCCTTGACCGCTACATCCTGGTGGACATCGATGACATCTTTGTGGGCAAGGAGGGCACACGCATGAAGGTGGAAGATGTCAAGGTGCGTCTGTGCTCTCCTGGCTGGGTGGGCAGGGCTGGACACTTGTGCTTGCTCAGGGATGCTCCAGAGATGAACCTCCCTGCCCTCAGAGCCTCCCCTGTCCCTCTGGGAGCCACTCTGCAAAGCTCTCAGGGACATTGGTGCTTGCCCTGGTGTGGCAGCTGTACCTGAGGCCTTGTGCTGAGGACACCTTGCTTTCTCTTCCCTTCTCCCAGGCACTGTTTGACACACAGAACGAGCTGCGCACCCACATCCCAAACTTCACCTTCAACCTGGGATACTCAGGGAAATTCTTCCACACAGGTGAGGAGGGCAAGGGCACCACTTCTCCTGTGGGTGCTGTACAGCTGGCGCTGGGGCACCAGTTGGTGCTCAAAGAGAGTCCTCAGGCACCCCACCCTATTCTTCCATCACCTGGCCACCAAGAGGGTCTGCCCCTCCCTTTGCCCCAGCTGCTCACACAGCTCTCCATGCTCAGTGGTGACAGCAAGTGTCATGCCACAGGTACTGATGCTGAGGACGAAGGTGATGACCTGCTGCTGTCCTATGTGAAGGAGTTCTGGTGGTTCCCCCACATGTGGAGCCACATGCAGCCTCACCTCTTCCACAACCAGTCAGTTCTCGCCGAGCAGATGACCTTAAACAAGAAATTCGCTGTCGTGAGTAAGCAGGTGGGGTTGCATGTGGTGAGGGGAGGATGGGAGAAGAGGAGCAAAGAAGATTCCCAGTGAACAGCCCCTGCTTGCTGGAGCAGAGGGACCTAGTGACATTAAGTCATGTCCCCCATGTTGCAACTGTGTGGGTAAATCCATTTATACTGTAGTACCTAGAGCTAAAGGATTTATCTGCAGCAGCCAACTTGTTGCTGTGGCAGTGAGCTGCCCCAGTGGCTGTTCAAGGGGAGACCCTGCAGCTGTGCCCGCCTGGCCTGGAACCGTGTGAATCTGTGCTGGGTGATGATGTGATGATCCTGGAGCAGTGGCTGTGCCGGGAGGCTCCGGCTGATGAAAACTCCCTCTGCAGGCTGAACTGGCAGGGACATGTTTGGTTCTAAAGGCAGGCTGTGACCTTCAGCTTGGTCAGAGGTTCTCTGTCCTCTTGGGCTGTCCTTTGTGTGGCACTGACACTAGTTCATGCTGTGGCTGACTGACAGCTGTCTTGAATCCAAACTGGTAAAGCCAGACCTATTAATAATTGGATCCTATGGCCTAAGAGAGGGATCTTTAAACTAACTTGAATTTATTATCTGATAATTATAAGTGCTTAATTAGAGAGAGACCAGACCTCTCCTACTTAGGATGGGCAGTGTTCCAGCTCAGAATTTCCAGGCTGTTTTGTATCTACTGATATAAACCAATCTACAGTCCTATATAGCTGTATCTCCTCATTCTTCACAGAACAGCTTGGCTGTGGCTGTTTTGTGGGTGACAGCAGAAGACAGTGATGAGGATGGTCTGAGTGAAGCAGAGGAGTGGGTGTCCACCCAGCGTGGCTGTTCCTGGGCTCCCTTTTGTGGAGACAGTCAGGCTTAGGAGAGGATGGAGAGGCACAGCCCTTCCCTGGTTGCTCTCCAGAGGCACAACTAGACAGTTTGTTGCTGGGAATGGAGAGGGATTGGTTTGTGATTTTGGGGTCTCCACAGTCACCCATTCCCCACTCTCTTGTCTGCAGGAGCATGGCATCCCCACTGACATGGGGTACGCTGTGGCCCCGCACCACTCGGGCGTGTACCCCGTCCACGTGCAGTTGTACGAGGCTTGGAAGCAGGTTTGGTCCATCAGGGTGACGAGCACGGAGGAATATCCGCACCTGAAACCTGCTCGCTACCGCCGCGGCTTCATCCACAACGGCATCATGGTGGGTGTCAGGCTCTGTCTCTGGTGCTTCTCTTCTCCTGCCTCCCCCACCAAAACCAGAACCTCGGCAGGTGGTTTCTGCACAGCTCCAGTTTGAGGGGGTTGTTCCGCCTTGCTCTTCCTGCATGGGTGAAGCTTGTGTGAGGACAGTTTTTGGCTTTTCCATCTGTCCACATCCTTCCCTTCTGTGTATGTGTTCAAGTCAAGGTGGTGAGGAGTAGCGTAACTGGTAGTGTAACCTCTGGAGGGTTGAGGTCAGATTCCCTCTTTATGCTGGGAAGGGAAGGAGACCCAGCTCTGGAAGCCTGGAGACCATGTGGCCATTTCCTTGCCCTGCCTCCTCTGCCTGTTCCATCCATATCTTTTTTCCTGCCCCAGGTACTTCCCCGGCAAACCTGTGGCCTCTTCACGCACACCATTTTCTACAATGAATACCCTGGTGGCTCCAGTGAGCTGGACAAAATCATCAATGGGGGTGAACTGTTCCTGACTGTGCTCCTGAACCCCGTAAGTTCTGCCTGGGGAGAGACAGACAGGTGTCCTGGCACTGCTGTGGGGGATGTCCCTGATGTCCTCAGCCAGGGTGGGATGAGAGGCATGAGATGGCTGCTGGGTGAAGCTCCTCTAACCCCTGCTCTGTCCTCTTGGCTTCAGATCAGCATCTTCATGACCCATCTGTCCAACTACGGCAATGACCGCCTGGGCTTGTACACCTTCAAGCACCTGGTCCGCTTCCTCAACTCCTGGACCAACTTGAAGCTGCAGACATTGCCCCCCGTGCAGCTGGCACAGAAATACTTCCAGATCTTTTCCGAGGAGAAGGACCCACTGTGGCAGGTACCCCTGTGCCTTTAATAGGGGGAGTGACCCTGTTTGTTGTGCTGGGAGAGGGTAGTGGGGTATAGCTGGCCCTGCTCTGAGCCTCAGGTAGCTTCCAGCCAGGATTTCCCTCTGATTCCCTGGGTAAGCAGTGGTTTTTCACCTCTCACTGGTTCTGCAGGCAGTGCCAGAAAGGGATTTGCCCTGTAGACCTGGAGATAAGCCTGGTCTTTGTACTGCCTGCTGAGCAGGGTAGCATCCCCGTGTGTCTGCTCAGGCTGGAGGGGCTGAGCAGTGCTGTGGGGTCCCATCCAGGCTGCTCTGGCTCTGATCCTCCACGCTGTGTTTCAGGATCCCTGTGAAGACAAACGGCACAAGGACATTTGGTCCAAAGAAAAGACCTGTGACCGATTCCCGAAGCTTCTCATCATTGGGCCTCAAAAAACAGGTGCTTCCCTTCACCCTCGGTGCTGTGAGCATGCTGGGAGGCTTGACAGGACCCCCACACTCCCAGAGAGCATCTGTCAACCCTCCTGCCCCGAAGCAGAGCTGCGAGGGAGGTTTGGCCCATGTCAACTCCCTCTTTCTGTCTGTCCAAAGGAACGACTGCCCTTTATCTCTTCCTGGGGATGCATCCGGACCTGAGCAGCAACTACCCCAGCTCAGAGACCTTCGAGGAGATACAGTTCTTCAACGGACACAACTATCACAAGGGCATCGACTGGTGGGTCTCTGCATTGTGGGGACTGTGCTGGGAGTGCCCATAACTTTGGGAAGGGGAGCAGTGGTGCTCTGGGGTTTCCCTTCTGAGTGTCTGAGATGTCACTTGTGAGGGCAGCACTGGGGACATCTCGTGGTGCCTGTCTGCCAGCCTCACACTGTGCCTCCCCCAGGTACATGGAATTCTTCCCCATCCCCTCCAACACCACCTCTGACTTCTACTTTGAGAAAAGTGCCAACTACTTTGACTCTGAAGTGGCTCCCCGGCGAGCTGCAGCCCTGCTGTCCAAGGCCAAAATCATCACCATCCTCATCAACCCTGCAGATCGAGCCTACTCCTGGTATCAGGTGAGCCTGTGCCTCTCCCCTGGATTGGGCAGTCCTGTGGGACAGTGGGCTTGGTTTAGGATGTGGGGTGACTGCAGATGCCTCACTAGTTGGCTGAACATGATGCTTGAGGACACGTCCTGGTGGCCTGGGAGCTGCTGCACCTCGTGGGCAGCCCAGGATTTGGGTTACCCTGGGGACAAACCTGCCTCGCTCCTGCCTGACAGCACCAGCGAGCTCACGACGACCCGGTTGCCCTGAAATACACCTTCCACGAGGTGATCACAGCGGGACCCGAGGCTGCCCCGAAGCTGCGGACCCTGCAGAACCGCTGCCTGGTGCCGGGCTGGTACGCCACCCACATCGAGCGCTGGCTCAACAGCTACCATGCCAACCAGGTAGGGATGGGAGCACCCCACTCCTACAGTGGCAGCACCCGGGGAGACCCCTCACCCAAGCAAGGATGTGGGGGAAAGATCTTGGATCCAAGGTCTGCTGTGGAGTTGCTCCCATGGGAGCTTTTTCTTACACCCCAAAAACCAGGGGGGGAGGAGTAAAAGTACTTGGAGAAGGGGCAGAGGGGAGGTTCTGTGCAAGAAGGGAACCTGATGATGGATAACACACGAAGATGTCCTTGTGCAGGTTGTCACAGCAGGGTTGAAAGGGAATGGGGGTGATGGGCTGTGGATGGCTCTGTGGGGTCACCCTCTTGGCCACAGACCCCCCTGGGGCTGCCCTGTCTGGTGTCACCACAGCATCGAACAGGACAAAAATAGCAGGTGGAGCTGCCCATAGTTCAAGCTGTCTGCAGGGATAATGGGAGCTGGATGCCAGCCCTGCTGTGACCCACACAGTGCAGCACTGCTGGAAGTATGGGATCAATCCCTGAATGATTTTTCCACTGTCGATTAACCTTATGAAGTCTTATTAGTTGCCTGCTGCTAGTGTAATTGCAGTGTTGCAATCCCAGCTGCCTGTGGGTTGGGTAGCCCTGAGCGGAAGCTCTGATGTCCTGTTGGGTCCTGGCCCTGGCTTTTAGTTGCATTTCATTTTGCAACATCCAGTGTAAGGGAGCACCAGGGCACGCTGGTATTTAACAGGGGCCCTTGTGCAGGCTGGTGGCAGATTTGGCTCCGAGGTGACCGAAGGTGTGGTAAAGGTATCCTCTTGCCTCAGGAGAGCAGGGCTGGGAGCCAGTGACACCTCACCACCCTGCCTTGCTCCTTGCAGATCCTGGTGCTGGATGGCAAGCTGCTCCGAACAGAACCCGCCAAAGTGATGGAGACGGTCCAGAAATTCCTCGGCGTGACCAACTTCATCGATTATCACAAGACCCTGGCGTGAGTCCTTCCCCCATCTTTTCCTTCCTCCACCCTGCCATTGCTCCCATGCAGTGGGTTGCCTTGGGGACACCCAGCACTGTCCCAGAGCAGGCCCCAACCCTGGGCCTCTCCACAGAGCTGCTCTTGATTGTGATGAGGGCAGGCTTTTTCCTGAGACCTGTCCAGACACCACAGTGGGGTCACTCCAGGCAGCCCAAGAGCAGCCCTGGGCTCCTGGAGCAGAATTCAGGAGTGCATTTGTGGCACAGATGATGGTATTGAGCTCTAGCACTCCATCTCTTCATACATGCTTGAGTGCAGCCACTGGCTGTGTGGCACCTCTGCAGGTGTCCCCTTGCTCTGAACCTTCCATTAAACTCTACTGTGGGAAGCCTCCAGAGCTCCTAGAGGAATAATAATTTACCTCTGCCAGGGCTTGCCTATGTATGTATCCACCCAGGTGCTGTGGGGCATTTGAAGGCATCCAGGGACAAAAGTGCCACAGAAAATGGTAATTAAACCCAGGTAGACTCTGTGCTCCCTCAACAAGGCAATGAATGAGCCTTGGTGGACTGCTTACTGCACAGCTGCAGGGGAACCTGTTGTACCAGAGGGTTGATGACAAAATGTTAGCTGGGCTTTGGATTCCAGAGGTGGAGAAGTGCCCTGTTCAGGGCTGGGCAGCAGTGGGACTTGCTGGGCAGGATGTCCGTGGAAGGTGTGAGAGGGGTGAGAGGGCTGAGGCAGAGCTCTCGCTTCGCAGGTTTGATCCAAAGAAAGGATTCTGGTGTCAGCTTCTGGATGGAGGGAAAACGAAATGCTTGGGAAAGAGCAAAGGGAGGAAGTACCCTGAGATGGATTCGGATGTGAGTATGCAGAAAGCCTCCTGGGCTGGTCCTGAGCAGGGCTGTGCTGGGCTGGTGGGCTCCGGGCTGGTCCCCTGATGCTCCTCTTTGCTCTCCCGTTGCAGTCACGCGCCTTCCTGCGGGACTATTACAGGGACCATAACATAGAGCTCTCCAAGCTCCTGTACAAAATGGGGCAGACATTGCCCACCTGGCTGCGGGAGGAGCTGCAGAGCACCAGGTAGCTGCTGCTGCTGCCACCCCCCAGCAATACCTGAGCGGGGCTGACCCTGTGCCAGCAGGACCTTCTCAGCAATACCCTGCCCTGGAGGGGACTCCAGCAGCGCACAGCAGCACTGGAGGCTTGGAGGGGACCTCCAGGAGTGTATGGCTGCACCAGAGGCTTGGAGGAGACCCTCAGGAGCATATGGCTGCACCAGAGGCTTGGAGGGGACCCCCAGGAGCGTATGGCTGCACCAGAGGCTTGGAGGG
>VZTH01007697.1:20386-84378 GCA_013397815.1 Aleadryas rufinucha
TATGGCTGCATCAGAGGCTTGCAGAGTACCCCCAGGAGCACAGGGCTCCACTGGAGGCTGCCTGAGCAGTGATCTGACTCTGCAGTCTGTGTGCTCCCACCTCTCTGCCTGCCCCACACCTGTATCTTTTTCATTTTATTTTTCCTTTTTAGTTCCTGGTCCCTTCCCGCCCTGCTCTGGCGTAGGGAAGTGGCACAAATTCCCCCTTTCTCTGCTCAAAATGGGTTCCAACTGCCTTGGGTCTGAGGACAGCACCAGAGCTGTGCCTCACCTCCTGGTCCGAGGGTGGTCCTGGTCCAGCCGTTCTGGGTGCACTGGTGGTGACTTTGCTGAGCTGGAGCAGAGGGATGGAGCTGGTGGAGACCCAAAGCACGGAGGAACCCAGACCCACTCCTGCCATCAGCCCCATGGCAGGAAACAGGACAGTTTGCTGGATTCCCCCAGCACCTTCTTGGAAAAGCTGAGAACAAGGTGGATTTTCTTTCGAAGACTGGGGCACAGTTTCTTTTGTCATCTCTGTCATCATTTTCAAGCTCCTCAACCTCTGGCTCCCCCTCCATGGGCAGCGTGGTGGGACTGTGGCCTAGCAGGAGAAGGGGCTGGTGTGCTGCTCTGGGCATACTGGTCCCAGTATGCTCATGACCCCCAAGCCCATCCTGCAATCTTGTACACATGTGGTGTTTCCTGTGGTAAAGCCGAGTGGTGCTCGGCACACCCTGGCATGGAGGAGAGCTCGGGGACAGAACAGACATTGGGATAACAGCAATCAGAAGGATGCTGAGAACTTCAAACCTCTTGAATATTAAAAACGAAAGTATTTTAATAATGTTGGGTTTTACGGGGGTGGGGGAGGGGGTGTTCATTTGGTTCCCATTTTGCAGGGAGGTGTTTTTCTTCAGTGCCAGAATTTGTACCTAAACCCCGAGGGTTTTATGTGGTCTCTTTGGTTGTTACACGTGACGTGGACAAAGGTCAGTGGGGAAGCGGGACGGTTTCCCAGTGGGAGACACGTCTTTGTACCAGTGGTGCCGTACAGAGCTGCAGCCTCTCCCACGCCCTGGGATCTGTTGGCAGACGAGACTGAGCCATCACGGGTTTACCGGGATAAGGGCCCACATTTCCCCTTGGATGGAGCCGCCCCGCAGGATGTGGGATGGCAGCAGTTCCATGGGAGGGGGCTGCAGTGCCCAGGATGCTGCTGCAGTGGGGCCAGGGCAGTGGGGTGAACATGTTCCACTCCCCATGTGAGGGGCCCTGCTGGCAGCGGGGTTCCCACCTGGATGTTTCAGCAGGAGCCCCTGTAGCCGCACATGGGGCTGTGGGGGCTGTGCTGGGGGAGGCTCCCAAGCACTGGTGTAAGGTCCTGTTGAACCTACTGCTAATAAATGGGGGGCTCTGGTTTTACTTGCTGGTTGTTGCCTGTGTCTCTCCTCGCTGGCATGATCCAGTCCTGCCCCTGGGGGTCCTGGCTGCCTTTGGGTCCGTCTATGGGGTTTAGGAAGGGGGTGTGTGGGAGCAGCTCTCCATGCACGAGGTGGCAGCAGCTCTCTAGTCCTGGATCCATCCCCGCTGCACAGCGCCCACAGCCTCCTCTTCCCGGGACAGCATCCAGCACCGACTGCGTTAGCACCGGGGCCGGGACTGGGGGGCCGGGGGATCCCTGCTTACCTTCTCCCCCCTGCCCCATTATCCAATCCCTGCCTGCCCGAGCCTGCCCGCCCGTCTGCTGCCTCCCCACCGCCTTCCGCTGCCCGGCCCCTGCGGAGCGCTGCAGGAAACGAAGACAGAGCCTAATTAATCCCAGACGGGTTTGTTTGAACCTGTCGGAGTGACAAACGATGTGTGGTGCCGAAGGAGCCGCCGGATGGAGGAGAGAGGGCTGCAGGGGGAGAACTGGGGGGAACCATGGAGCTGCTTGCCCAGAAGGGGAGGCTGCTAATTCCTGGCCGTGCTGGAGCAAGTCCAGGCCATGCACCCACCCTGGTTCCCCTTCCTTGTGTCCAGAAAGAGGCAATGTCTGGGGCTGGGCTCCAGCCCCAGATGATGTGCAAGGAAACCTCCATCTTGGCCCTGGGCTGCCCCAGGTGGGCCCAGCTGGTGCTCAGCTTAGTCCTGAATTAATTGCTTGTTAATTAACAGGGTCACAAGCACAGCTCAGCCCCATGCCATGGCCATGGGGTGCCCGGGAGGATGAGAAGGTCTCTGCCCTCCCACGGGAGGGCCCTGTGTGAGGGAGGATCTGTTCCCCTCGCCTGTCGCCTGCCTTGGCACCAGTGATATTTTCTAGCTTCTGCCAAAAATGTGCGAAGTTGGTGAAATCCTTGCTGGGCTGGGCAAGGGCCAGAGGCTGGGCAGCTGCAGCCAGCAGGGCCCCAGGAGCAGCGGGATCCCAAAGCATCCCCGCTTGGGGCTCAAACCCTCTCTGCCCCTGGACTGCTCCCCTGGTGTGGCCAGGGGCTGCCGGGGCTTTCCCTGCTGCAGCCTTGTCCTGCAACCTGCTACCAGAGACCCCAAGGCAGCCTCTGCCCAGCTCTGAGCTTCCAGGAGCTGCATGGGGCAGTAGGTGGGAGTCAGCAGCTTCCTGGGGTTCCCAGAGGGGGAGATGAGGATGCTCCAAGCCTTCGGCAGCCCCAGCCTGCAGGCAGGACCACGGTGGCCATGGTGAGGGCTGGCTTTCCAGCCCACGAACCGCTGCAGGGTTGGGTCCATCCCTGATGGCTGCTTTCTGCATCTTGATTCATCCTGCAGCCTGCCCTGACACGTCCTGTATCCTCATCCTGACACATCCCACATCCATGCCCCAACGTGTCCTGTATCCTCCTGGCTGTTGGGGATGTGCCAGTGAATCCCAGCTGGAAATGTCTGCAGGAGGGATATAGAGCCCAGCAGTGCCTGGGCTGCTCTTTGCACGGGGTCAGGCAATGCTGGTTGTGCCACAGCCCGCCCAGCTGCCAGGAGGGATGCAGGCAGGGAGAGGTGTGGGCAGGAGGGATGCAGGGAAGGAGAGGTGTGGGCAGGAGGGATGCAGGGAAGGAGAGGTGTGGGCAGGAGGGATGCGGGCAGGGAGAGGTGTGGGCAGGAGGGATGCAGGGAAGGAGAGGTGTGGGCAGGAGGGATGCAGGCAGGGAGAGGTGTGGGCAGGAGGGATGCAGGGAAGGAGAGGTGTGGGCAGGAGGGATGCAGGCAGGGAGAGGTGTGGGCAGGAGGGATGCAGGGAAGGAGAGGTGTGGGCAGGAGGGATGCAGGCAGGGAGAGGTGTGGGCAGGAGGGATGCAGGGAAGGAGAGGTGTGGGCAGGAGGGATGCAGGCAGGGAGAGGTGTGGGCAGGAGGGATGCAGGGAAGGAGAGGTGTGGGCAGGAGGGATGCAGGCAGGGAGAGGTGTGGGCAGGAGGGATGCAGGGAAGGAGAGGTGTGGGCAGGAGGGATGCAGGCAGGGAGAGGTGTGGGCAGGAGGGATGCAGGGAAGGAGAGGTGTGGGCAGGAGGGATGCAGGCAGGGAGAGGTGTGGGCAGGAGGGATGCAGGGAAGGAGAGGTGTGGGCAGGAGGGATGCAGGCAGGGAGAGGTGTGGGCAGGAGGGATGCAGGGAAGGAGAGGTGTGGGCAGGAGGGATGCAGGCAGGGAGAGGTGTGGGCAGGAGGGATGCAGGGAAGGAGAGGTGTGGGCAGGAGGGATGCAGGCAGGGAGAGGTGTGGGCAGGAGGGATGCAGGGAAGGAGAGGTGTGGGCAGGAGGGATGCAGGCAGGGAGAGGTGTGGGCAGGAGGGATGCAGGGAAGGAGAGATGCTGGCTGCAGGGTGCAGGGCTCGCCTGGCTGGGCACAGGGCTGGAGGCTGCTGGCCACAGGCACTGGGGTAACTCATGGGGATGTGCCACTGAATGCAGGCACTGAATGCAGGGACCTGTGGTCTCCTAACCCTTCCCTTGTCCCCAGCACAGCTGTACAGATCAGGGCTGGATCCTACCCCCAGGTACCTCACTTGATTGAAGACCCCCAGCCCTGGGAAGGAGGGCTTGGAGAGGGGTTTTGCAGGGAACGAGGTGGCAGTGCCAGCAGTTGGGGTGCACGTACCCCCCAGCTGGCTCCTCCTGCCCTGCTGCCGGCAGTGCCCTGGCTCCATGCATTGCTGGGATGCAAATCCCTGCAGAGGGATACTGTGCCTTCCATCATCTGGGGAGCAGAGTGGGTAGGGGGACAAGAGAGAAACCTCTTCGATGACTTGGAAGCCATCTCCTTTGTTGGCTCCCCAAAGCAGATGGAGGTGGGGGTGCTCAGCAGTTTATGGGTAGGATGGGTTCCTCCTCCAAGCACTCTGTGCTGTCCCCAGCCTTCACAGCCTGCTGAGCCTCGACATTTAAATCAAGCTTTACAATGAGACTTAGCAGAAATCAGAATTATTCCATATATTATGCCATGGATTTAGGTTGAAGAAATGTCACTGTCACCCCCCCATCTCTGTAACCACCTCCCATCTCTGCTCCTCCAAAGAGGCACACAAAAGGGCCAGAGCCCAGCAAGCACTGCCCTGTCCAAGACCTTGGCTCTGAAATCCATGGAGGAGTCAGGACAGGCCATGGAAACTGCTCTCTCACAGGGAGAAGCAGGCTGCATTTGCACCCTATAAATAACAGAGATCCCTGACCATGGAGGAGCCCCCTGCTCCCCCAAGAAAGGTGTTCCCAGTGCAGGTAAGGGTAACAGCAGATGTTGCAAACATTTCATACTGTGGCAGGACTGTGAACGCAGCGATGGCTTTGCCTTCTTCCACAGCCCTTTGCTCCAAGCTGGGGGCCTCCCAGGGGATCTTGTCATGGACAGGGAGGTGACAGAGGTGATGCTGGTGAGGCTCTGGCTGTGGTCATGCTCCTGCTGGGGTGATGGGACCCTCATGGAAGGTCAGATTTGGGGCAGTCAAAAGCCTCCTGAGGGCCCCTGTGGTGTCCCACAGTGCTGTGTGCTGGGAGGGGACTGTGGCCATGCCAGGCCCCGTTGGAGAGCCGTGTCCCTTTGCATCACCCCCGCAGCTGCTGGGACGTGACCTTGGCTCTGCAGCCCTGACACTGCTGCATCCTTGTCATAGGACCTGTGACTGGAGGGGGATGATACCTAGGAGGGGGGGACAGAGAAAGTCAGCAAGTCCTTGAATAAAAGCCATGCAAAATATTTCTTTTAATGCCTCTCATGATTTTGAAATGACATATTTACACTTTGTGATAAAATAGTACTGAATCCCAGTGTCTGAAAAAGTCAGTGTATTTCTGTTACATGTTCATCTGCCCTGTGACTACAAAGCTGATAGAAATGTTTTTGTAGGAGATCTACATTTTCCTGTAAAGATTTACAGCTCTTGTTTCAAAGATACAAATGTATGGAATGTTTCCTATACATGCAAAGACATTTATATATAAGGTATTTACAATGCCTAAGACTGTAAACACAAATTGGCCATTTAAATGTCACAGCCCAAATCAGAAAATGCTTGGGATGCAAAATAGACTCGAAATGTCAAAGGACAGATGACGAAAAGATGTTTCTTCCATCTGGGAAAATTCTTATAACCAGTTTCCATTAATCCCAGCTTTCCGGTGCCTGCAGTTAACCCCGTTCTGTGAGTGCTGTTTTTTCAGAGATGTGGTGATGGGCAGCTGGGCCCCTCCAGCCCCGCAGAGCTCCTGGGCTGGTGCCCCCTTAGCATGCCCCTCATCCCAGCCCTGCAGCCCCCCTCCTTCCCCACCTGCCAGCCCCTCATCCTGCATCCCGCTGCCCTCCTGCAAGGCGCCTTTGTCCCTTCCTGCGCCGTTCGTTATTGAAACCAGGTGTCGGAGCAGCCCTGAGCCCGGGGGGAGCAGGGGCTGCTTCCCAGGGCTCTGGGGGCAGGGAAGCAGTGGGTTGTCTCCCCCCCAGAGGGGTTGCAGGGGCACAAGGGGATGAACTGAGGGGCAGAACCGAAGGGGTGTCCCAGTGTCCTCTGGCTCCTGATGGAAGCACCGACGGCTGGCAAAGCTAGAACCAGGCAGGTTTTGCATGAGTGGAAAAAGATAAAGGCTGATAAGGAGGATCTGGTTTAATAATGCAGGGGCCAGCTGGGAGGCAGGCTGGCAAGCAGGCTGGCAGGCAGGCTGGGGTGTCCTCCCACGCCAGGAGGCTGAGGATGAGGAAGGGCTATGAGGAGATGCTGAGCCCTGAAGAAAAGTGAAGGCAGACACCAAACAAGGCTCCAGACTCTGAGGGGGGCAAAGGGTGACAAGATGTGTGTGATTCTGGCTGTCCTGGCAACTTTTCCTTGAGCAAATCCAGCTCCTGGCCACATCAATGCAGATGAAACTTGTCTGAGCCCACAGAGCAGCAAATCCCATGCTGGTACCAGCACATTCCCACTGCTGAGGGGCTGGCACTGCTGTGGGGGTGGAACCCAGCCCACATAATCTGTACTTTTCAACCATTTTAATACTTCTCCTTGTCATTTTAAGCCCTGTGGGACTCGGTGCTGTTTATTCGCTGGTGCTTTCAGGTTGCTGCCTTCCCCAGTGATCTCGGCGCTGCCCAGAACTGCTGGAGCGTCCCCAGTGGGTCCCTGCCCTTGTCCCTCCCTGGGACAACATCTGCAGCTCCTTTTCAGGGCACACTTGGGGAGTGAGAGAGGAGAAACTCAGGAGCCAGGGCTGTTGGAGGAGCTTTCCGGCTCCAGGCACAGAGCAGGGAAATGTTAAAGGGTTCCCGCTGTTGCACATCTGGGTTGAGTTTCATCGCTGGAGCCTCCCCACGCGTCACGGGGGTCGCCGCTGCCGGAGCCCCTGGGGCTTGGAGAGCCGTGACGTGGATCCCAGCGCCGGGGCAGGCAGGGAAGGGTGCTGGGGGTGTCCTCTCCCCTCGCACGGGGGGTCTCAGCGCGGCACAGAGCCCATCTCAGCTCCCGTCTTCCCAGCCCATCCTCCGCAGCCCGGAGAGAGCAGCCCAGCCCTGCCGACCACCCAGGCGTGCTGGGGTCGCCACTGCCACCCCCGGGACCCTCCTCCTCCTCATCATCCCTCCCTGCCACCTCCATCCACCCGCCCTCATCGGGGTTTGCCAGGGTGCTTTGCCCCCACATTCCTTCCCTGCGGGACATCACCTCCACCCTCCCCTGCCCCTTGTCCCGCAGGGCTGGTGTTGCTGGGATTGCAGTAGGAGGGGGAGAGGAGCCGCAGGGTGAGCTGGACCCCCAGTCCTGGCTGCCACCAGGGTATCTTCTCTGGGCCACACACATCCACATGGATATTTATACAGGATGGGAGCGAGCATCCAGCCCCGCACAGCCGTGTGGCTCCCCATGCACACCCCCCCAAGCCGTACGGACCCAACACGAATCAAACGCCTTGGAATGAGCCAGAATAAATATTTTACGGTAAATTACCAAGGCTAATAATTATAAAAATCTGTACATATAACCCGGAGCCAGGGAAATATTTCCAAGCAGCTGGTGACCACATGGGTGACGGTCCCCCAGCTCCCCAGCTGGGCTGATGGACTCCCCCGCTCATGGGGAGCAGCCCAGGGGTAGGGATGGGGTGGATTTGGGGTGGGTGTTCCCCCTGGCTCTGGTGCTGGGGGGTCTGTGAAGCCCCATGGAAGGGCTGGAGGCAGGATTTCCTGCAACAGCGATTGCTGCTGGGGCTAGAGGAGGAGACAGTGTGGGGAGGGGAGGCTATGGGATGGGCTTGTTTTACCCATCTGACCACTCAGAGATGGCTTTTGGTGTGCAGCCATCCTCCTCAGTCAGCAGGATCCAGATCTGCCCTTGGCCCCCTGCTCTGCTGGGATGGGACTGTCCCTGGGGGCTTGTGTCAGATTTGGCCACGTGCTCGGATCTGGACCAGGCACATGCCGGGCGAGCATCCCCATTCCCGCCCAACGGGAACCGCAGCTCGGGGAGGGGACCTGGCAGAGGGGCTGGAAAGCTCTTTCTGCTTCTTTTCCTCCTTCCTCCTTCTCCAAGGATTAGTTGGGATGAGCTCAGTGAAAACATGGGCACACATACCCCTGGTATCTCCCAGCCCCTTCCCTCTCCTTGCAGCCTGTCATCTCCTTGTGTCTGTCCCCATCATGGCTCTCTGCAGCCTCTCTCCATCCCTCTGGCACTGCCTTGGCCCCATCTCTCTCTGGAGCAGCTGGAAAAAGGGGAGATTTGAGTAGCCAAAACACGCTCATTGCTCCCCCCTTCCCCCAACCTTTTTCCCTTCCTCCCTGCCCTGATTCAGAGAAAAGAATCGGCTGGATTTCAGGTCAGCACCCGGCTCTGCCTTGCTCAGCTCCTGCGGGCTGATGACTCAGTCAAGAGCGGCGGAATCTGCAGCTCCGGCTCCATCCCTGCCTGGCTCCGCTCCCACCCGGCACGGCTTCACCAACAATGGTGGTGGCCTTGAGCGAGCGGACATGGAGCGGCAGCTCCCTCCACACCCGCCAGCGGGGTCACAGGAGCAGGAAGGGAGTGAAGGTGGGGACCCAGCACTTGTTCCCAGCCCGGGGGCTTGGATGTGTTTGGTGAACACCGAGGGCTGAAGGGGTCGTTGCTGGAAACGGGTGGACATTCCCAGCCCTGGATCTCTGCAGGTGGGTGTGAGCATCCCACCCACACTCCCTCGGTGCTGGGTAGCCTGGGGAAGAATTCCCAATTCCTCCATGCCCAGGGGTCCCAGAAGGGCTGGAGTTGCCCTGTCTCACCAGAGAGCTTTGATCAGCTCCCAGGGGATACTGCAGCCCCCCAGGACTGTTACCCCGTCCCCGAGAGCTCATGAACTGCCCCGTGCTCAGCCCCTTCCTCTGTCTCACAGCGAGACGTGCGCGGGCGGCGGCAGCCCTTGGCTGAGGGACCTTGGCTCTCAGCGATCAACAGGAAACGGGAGATGGATTTCTCGGCAAACTGGGCTTTCCATAAACAGTCTGAGGGGCCGACCCGCGACGGCGGGAGCAGCACAGAGCCAGGGCTGGGCTTTACAGCTGTTTATCACATTTTTCTGCTCTCGTTTCCTCTCTGGCTCAGCAGCTCAGGGTTCCTCTTCTCCTGCATGCAAATTGGGGATGAGTTGAGTGCTGTTGGACGGGCTGCTGCCATTCCCAATTGGGATGCTCCCGCTGGAGCGGGATCAGGGCAGGCATCATCCCATGGGTCCTGTGCCCTGCTCAGCCAGGGTGCAAAGTGCCAGAATACTCTCCAATCATTCCCAAACCTAAACCCAGGTCCTGTCAGGCTTCCTTTGCTTTGGAGCACACCAGACCCCACCAGCACACAAGCCTCCAATTTCTCTGCAATCAGGACTTAAGAAAATACAGGCTGACCCTGAGGGCTGAGAGAGGACTGGGGGGGTGACGCCGGGCTCTCCACCTGCTTCTCATTAGCAGCAGCTTGTTCAGCGCCAGCCCTGCTCCCCATCCCACTCTGGTGAGCTTGGCAGCTCCACTGTTTCCCAGTGATTTCTGCCCATCTCAAAAAGCCATGAGATGAGAGGTTTGGCTGTAGAGCATCCCTCCAGCCATCCTTCCATCCCCCCTGGCAGGACAGAGCAGCTCCATACCCTTGCACCCTCTGTGACCCATGCCCGTGTCCCTGGGCATTGACCCTGACCCGAGTGGTGGTGTCGGGGGCTGTCCCTGTCCCTGTCCCCATGCCTGCCCTGACCCATGGGACAGCAGGGGCTGTGTTTTTGGGTGGTGGAGGTCAGTGGGGTCAGCTGGCGCCTGAGCCCCGCTTGCTGAGCTGAACAATGGGGCTTTCTTTTGGCTGGGGCTCGGGGCGAGCACGACCCGTCTGGAAGCGAAGCCGCCTGCGTCAGAGGCAGACGGCGGCGGGATGGGGGGGTCTGCCAGAGGGCAGGAAAAGCAGCGGCAGTGGGGCTGCCCTGGAGTCCAAGGAGAGCTGCCACTGGGCATTGTGCAGAGGGGAGACCCTGGGACCCTCATGCCCACATCCCTTGGCAGGAGGATGCCGGGTGCCCGGGGCCGATGCACGGTCACTGTCCTCATCCCACGATGCCATCGTGATGCCAATGGTGCTGCCAGTCTGCCAAGCAACGCCCAGATTTACAAAACACATGTGGTTTTGCCTCTGAAAGCACAAAAAAGCTCGGTGAGAGTGGGCACACGGACAGATGTCCAAGCAAAGAGCGAGACACCTGGCACCACACCAATTTCAGCAGGTCAGTGTTGATGGCGAGTGCCAGCTCCTGGCTCCTCCCCACCGCTCCAGGCACAGCCAAAACCATCCCACAAAAGCCAACTGCGATCCACCAGCACAGCAGCAGCTCTGTGCAGCCGTGCAGGCGCTGCTGGCGCGGCCGGCCGTGCGTGTTCTGGCGCCAGAACGCACATCCTACTTCCACGTGATGGATGTGCAAGAAAATGTGTTTGCCTGTGGAGAGGGGATGTGGATGGCGGGATGGGGCTGGGAGTGGGGCTGGCAGGGGAGGCAGGATGCTGGGATATGGGACTGGCCAAGGGGGAATGCTGCCTGGAAACGGGCTCCACTGGGCCAGGGCTGTGTTTGGGAGGAAAGCTGGTATGTGGGTGTGTTGGTGCATGAGGACGTTGAGCTGGGGAGTGTGTTGAAACAGAAGGGTTTGATTTTTTCATTTGGAATGGCATTTCTGCTCTCTTGGAGTATAAAATGAAACATTACCAAAAGGGGAAAAAAAATGGGGGGAAAAGTCATCAGTAACTGTTCCTTCCCACCCTGAAAAATCCCCTTTGCAGTCACATTTTTGCTGCTTTGTTTGTTTTCTAGCAGGGACATGAAGCTGCAGCTCAGAGGCTTATGTGTGCCTGTGCCATGGCTCTGCTGGCCTCAGGCTGCTGGGTGGGATGGCCTTCAGAGAGCCTCATGGTGGGGATGCTCCCAGCTGGGGATGTACCAGCGTGTGGGATGCCAGCAGTTGCATCACCCAGTGTTTGGAGGAAGGAAGAAGCCTCAGGGATATATCCCAGACCCCACAGCATGGGAGGGGCAACCAGGCACTACCTGATCCTGCAGGGAGGGATGCTTGTGACCCCCATGCCCCCAGCTCTGCATCCCAGTCCTCAGCAGGAGCAAGGTCAGTAAGGGACAGGAGGTTTGTTCCAAGGAGGACTCGTGCAGGATTTGCTTTTGCAACTGTAAATCCAAACAGCAGCTGGTCTGTGGGCCAACTTTCCTGGGAAGAATGCTTCCAGCCACATGGGGCTTTGGGGCTTCCCCCTGGCCTCCCCACGGGTACAGACACAGGCAAGGGATGCAGATCCTGGGGGTATGAAGACACGTGGGGGTCCCTGGCACAGCCCATGCTCCTGCCTGGCCCTGGGCAGCAGTCAAGAAGGATTTGGATCCATATCTTTTCTCCTATAGAATTTGTGCCTCATATTCCCACTCTTTGTTCTTTCTGGCAGTATTTGGTTTAGTTGATGTGGGAGCCTGCGGGGTGAAGTGGCTGAGCCATCCCAGCCACAGCCACTGCTGCCCCACACTGGGTACCACGTCCCCCGTGTAGATCTCCCTGGACCCTCTCTTAGTGCAAGGGGCACCTGGGGGTGCAGATGCCAACTCCCCCCTCAGACCTGGGAGGCTGCTGGGAGAGTCTGCTCCAAGCATTGCCCAGTCTCCACAACTTCTCAGCTCCCTGCCAGCTCCAGGAGTGCTCCGAGCCCCAGACCCTGCTGATTAGAGACATTTAACATTCCTCCCAACGCCAAAGGGATCTTTTATCAGCGGGTTTTTTTTCCTGCAGACTATTTTCTTTTCATGAAAACATTAAATGGCCTGAGAGATAAGGAGCAAATTTATAGCAGTTCACACCGAATCAGCCAAGACACTGGCGAGGAAAAAATGCCTTCCCTCCTGCTACCCGCCTTCCCTCGCACGCTCCCCACCCCGGCCGCTTCCTCTCATTCTCTCCAAATTCTACAGACTCCCACAACAAGCTTGGCCAGCCCATCCCGGCTCTTCCTGCCCCACGGCAGGGCTTGGTGCAACGTTGCCCACCGAGCCAGGGGATTTGGCACAAGGAGCTGCTGGCACAGTCCCATTCATCATCTCCCCAGGATGCCCCTGAGGACTGTCTTCATCCCAGGGAGATGCAGCCTTGTGTCCAGCAGCCCTGGATGTGAGGATAGGATCCTGGACACACATTCCCTCCTGGCACGAGGATGGATTCAGTCTGTGCGAAGCCATGCCTTAAAAATGAGCCAGTCTAAATCTGGGTGGATGTTAACTGTGGGTCTGGGTGAGACCTGTCAGCCCCCCCTTCCCTTCCCCAATAAAGCATCCCTTGTTCCATCCCTGCCGCTGGGAGCTGCTCAGCAAACCAGTCCCGGGGCTCACAGAGCTGTAATGTTTAAGTTACCAAAATCTGCAATAAATTTTCCTAGCAGCCCCCAATCATCTGGCCCCCGTCCGCCGGCGCTGCCGGTTTATGAGCTCTGAAGAGCTATAAAGGCCTTTTACTGGCTGCGTTTTTTATTTCAAATTAGAGTGTGACTGGATAAACACTGGACAAAGTAAGGATTTACTGGGTATCCTGTGTAGTGCAGGGCTGGGGGCTCAGGGACAAGTGGAGCTGCGGCTCCGTGGGATGGACAACGTGTCCCTTCACCCTGGATGAGTGGGCTCAGGCCTTCCTTCCCCTAGCTGGCCGAAAACACGAGGGCTGGTGAAGGGGAACCCACTTTGGGAGCCCTCATGGGTGCCAGTCAGGGGGTGGGCACCAATGAAGAGCCCCAATGCTGAGGAATCCACCCAGTCTGGTGAAAACAGAGCACACAGGTGGCCCCCTCCATCTCAGACCACGCTCGGAGTTTTGCCACCAGCAGATGTCCTCTCCTGCCCAGAAGGGCAAAGCCAACATCTCTTCTATGGGAATAAGGGAGGGATGCAGTGCCAAGGACCCTAGATGTTCCCATCCCACACTGAGGTGCTGATGGGGGCTGCAGGGGGCAGTGGCAGCCACTGTCTGTGCTCGGGACCTGGAGATGTCCCTTCCCTACTCTCAGAGATGGTGTCACCCATTTTACAGGCATCATGGTCTGTCCCCAGGCACCACGAAGGGAGACAGAGGGGAGAAAATGGGGGAACAGCATGAGGATATCCCATGTGGATATTTTCCAGCCCTTCCCTGTCAGCACCTTGCCTGCTCCAGGGATGGTCTGTGTCCTTGGGATGCGGGCAGGGAGGGAACATGCTGCCAGCCCTCCTCAGCCCCTCTCTGCCACTGTTAGTCACAGTTCCATGGGACCTTTGGGCTCTGCCGTGTCCCCGGGACATTTGGGGTCTCAGACACCGGGGGATGGTGGGGTCAGTTTCCCCCACTTCACAGCATGTCCAAAAAACAGGGACATCCCTTTCTTGGCCTCAGGTTTGGGGGCTTGGCTACTCTTTTGGGGGGACAAAACCACGCAGGGGGTGATCCTGGGTGAAGCACAGCAGTTTTTCAGGCTGTAATTTAGGGTGTCCCCGCTTCCAAGGAGGGGTGCCAGGGCAGAGGGGCTGCTTGCTGCAGCCTGCAGCTCCCCAGGACAGACACCGTGCCCCGAGCTGAGCGCGGGGCTGTGCTCCCAGCCGCCGCCAGCGCTTGAAGAATATAGGTGGTTAATGCCTTCAGCATGTATGAAATATCCCATATGCTGGGAAACAAAAGGGGCTCTGTGCTATTAAAGTTTCATTTCCCCCCTCCCCTCCTCCCTCCCCTCTCCCCGTTCACCCTGCCCTGCGCGCGCGGCTGGAGCGGAGCAGGCGAGGAGACCCGGGCGCTGCCGGCCCCAGCTCCCGGCCGGGACCCCGGGCTCCGGGCACAGCGGGGGCAGCGAGGACGTGACCTCCCCCGGGCTCAGCTGGAGCACATGGAAAGCAGCCAGCTTTACTTCCCCACGGGAGAAAAGGGAAAGGGAAAGAGGTGAGCGCGGCGAGTATGAGCATCCCTGGGCTCGCCAGAGGTGCCCTGGGCTCCGTGGCCATCCCAGAGGGATGCTGCCTGGGCATGGCTCTCGGTGACCATGGGGACAGGGCGCTGTCACAGGAGACGAACACGGCAACCTCCAGGATGGAGGGGGCTCCCGGCAGAGTGGAGGGTGGAGGTGGGCTTCCCTGGAGTGCTCTCCTCACCGTGGGGTGTCTCCTGGCTCCTCTGTCCTGCCCAGGATGAGGTGGCCCTGCCAGCATCCAGCCTGTGCTTGGCTGGGTGAGCTGGGGGCTGGAGGGGGGAGCAGCCCTTTTCCCCAGGACCCTCCGGAGCTGCTGGGGAAAGGATGAACTGTGGAGGGGAGAAACTAGCTGGGGGAAGAAGAGGGAGAGGAACGACAGCCAGGGGACTTGAGGGCAGCAAAACCAGCCCTGTGCCCTGGGGGGACCCTGGAACCTCACTGGTGTCCCAGCCCTTCCTCGTGGCCAGATTCAGGTATTCATGGGGTTTGGCTCCAGCAGCTCCCAGAGCTGCCAGCACAGGTCCCTCAGGCTCCTGAAGGGGTTAAGAGAGGAGAGGAAAAGCAGAGAAAGAAAAACAGAATGTTGGGAGAGATCGGCTCGGTCAGGGGCTGTTTGCACTGGCTTGGATGTGTCCTCGGCATGTTTATTCCTACTGCACAAGCGGTTTTGCCAGAAGGGGAGCCAGGCTGCTGAGCACACACACACAGCCCGATCCCAAACCCTTGGGGACCCCTCTGAGTAGCGATGGCTGCTGGCCCTGCCCTGGCCTCAGGGACCCCGGGAGCCCCGGCAAGCAGCAGGGCTGCTCTCCTGCCTCGCCTGGACTGGCCGGGCTCTCAGCCTTGGGCTGAGATGGGAAAGGACCTCATGTCCCAAGGCCACCAGCCTGCTGTGCCGCTGGGGCCAAGGCCTGGGAATGGGCATGTGCTGGGGTTTGGCTGTTTTCCTGGTCTGGAAAGAAAACACTCCCTTCCCCGGGATGCTCTTTGTTTCCCATGGACAGACCCGAGTGCTGCCCATGGGGCTCAGAGGGGCCAAACCCTGTACTTGTGTGCACTCTGTCATTGTGCTGTTGAAATGTCCTTTATCCTGGCAGTTCCCAGGCTGTGTGCATCCATCTCCACTCCCAGTTCCCATCCTGCCTCCCCAGGATCAGAGCTGGGGGCCAAGACATCGGCCAGGACTGCAGGTTTGAGAACCAGCAGGGAGCTGCTCCCTGTTTCTTAGCAGCACAGTTCTGTTCTTCAGGGAGCTTTAGGGCTTCAGGGGTGCCTGGAGGTGACGGTGGGGGTGTCACAGTGGGCAGGACAGAGCTGCTGGGCTCAGCAAACCTTGGCTGAGCTGTCAGGTCTGCCACTGACCTTGGATCTCTGTGCTGGCAGGTTGCATGCCCTGATCCCGATAGCCCCAGGTCATGGCCCCTCGTTTGTCTGTCCAGGAGGACCAGGACAGGGTTGTGACAATGTCAAACACGGCCGTGAAATCCAGTAGGGGCTGTGCCAGCCCCCAGGATTCCCTGGGAAGTTTTGCAGCCTGCTTTGGACCCTGAGGGGTTGAGATGCTCCGACTGTCAGTCATCCCAGCTCGGGCAGCAGCCCTGAGTGCTCAGAGGTTGTTTAAACTGGATTTTCGAGCCCCTGTGGGGTTTTCTGCTTAGTTACTGTCTTGTGCTTTATGTCTGCTGAGGCTGAGCCCCCTGGGGCCGGAGGAGCTGCAGGATGAGCCCTAACTGCACTGCAAGAAAGTTCATCCCACGCATCTCATGGCTGTGGGATGAGCCCCAAACCCACTGCAGGGTGAACCCCAGCCCCACTGTAGAGGCTGCCTTGTCCTCCCTACCCAAGCAGGTTTTTGGCACAACCACCAACAGGCATCTGATATCCAGGGGTGACCCCATCCCCACAGTGCTCGCCTGCAGGAGCAGGATTTTGTTCAGTGAGAGTTCCTTCACTCCTCCCCCAGGAAATGTGCATTGGTATTGCTTGGGAAATGTGTGAAGGCGCCACTGTGCCAGCCCGCCCTCCCTTCTCTCCCTCTGGCAGCTGCTGCTGGAGCTCTGAGGGGAAATTTGGGTGTGGGACCTGCTGTGCCAGGGAGCTGGTGGCTGCACAGCTGGGATGCTCCTGCAGGATGGCTGATGAAGGTGAGCTGCCCTGGGAAGACAGGGAGGTGTGGACCCAAAAGCTGCCAGAACCTGGCTTGCCAATCCAGCTCACTTTGCAGCCATGGTAGTGCCAGTCCTGGGGACAGCTGTGCCACACTGATCAGAACTTGATCTTTCAGTTCATCTTCTCTCTTGGACCTCTCTGGTTTTTACATTTCACTTGAGCTTTGAAAAGGCTGAGCTGCAGTTTCATCCCTGGCTTCCTGTAGTGATCTGCTGAGGCTCCAGCTGACCACCCTCTGTCCCACAGCAGCAGTGGCCAGAGGTCCCTGGGGATGGCCACCCCCGCAGTGGGACCTTGGGCTGAGCTGGTGGGACATGGCAAAGCCGGTACTTAGCTCCCCAGAACTGCACTGAGAAGGGCTTGAGGCAGCTGTGAGAGCCGAGCTGGGGTTGTCCTCATTCCCTGGAATGCAGCAGCTGGAGCTGGGGTCAGGGTTCAAGCTGAGCAAAGGGCAGGACAGGCTGGGACCTGCCCTGCGTGGGGCTGTCATGCAGTCAGGGCATGGGCAGCTCCCAGGATTGTCTGGTTGGGACCCCCAGGTCAGATGGGCCCCTTAGGGATGCCAGGAAGGGGTAGATTCACTTCTGAACCCAGCCAGGAGGGCAGAGCAGGATCAGTGTCCCTCGGCTGGAGTGCACAGACTGATGTTCGATGGATGCAAATCCCAGTGGAGCATCGGGATTTCCTGGAGACCCCAGACTGGGGCTGGGACGTGAGCTGAGCAGTGGGAGGAGGGGAGTGGGTGTGCTGAGCACCAAAACCTGACCAAAACCCTCATGAGAGTGGGGGTGGTGGAGCGGGGCAAACACCCTCTGGGGCTGGGCTGGGACAGCTGTGCTGGGGTACAAAATACATTTCACCCTGAGTCCAGCCCAGCCTGCACCGTGCTGCCCTCCAAGGGGCCAGCACCCGGTTCCTCAGCTCCCCATCCTGCTCCTCAGCCCTCCTCAGTGCCTGGGAGCCTCTTCTCCCAAGGGACCTGCCCAGGGAGGACTCCACTCCTCCCTGAACCTGGAGGGACAAGCCCAGGGCTGGCGTGAGGAGCAGCAGTGCAGAGGATACAATCGGCCCTCATCCAGCCCTTCCTTCCAGCGTGGGGTGGAGAGGGAGCGGACATGGTCCAGCTGGCCGGGATGCCACTGTCCTCCTCCTCCCTCGCTTCGCTCACTGCTTAATCACAGCAGCTCCCCTGGCGCCCCGCAGCCCCCGTGCCCATCCCCAGCATTCCTTCTGCTGCCTCTCCCCACCAGCTGTGGGCAGGGAATGAGGCCACAGGGCACCCACCTGCCGGGACCAGCAGCCCGTGTCCCCACAGGCAGGCTGGGGTGCTGGGGACCGCAGGGGTTGCACGGGGACAGGCATTCAGGAATGTTGTTTTTTCCATCCCGGTTTCCGTCAAGGTAGTAAATCAGCGCTGCAAAAGGCTTTTGTTTTCCCCAGCACGCTGCCGGCTGCTGTGCCTGCCAGCCCTGGCCTCGCCTGCAGGAGCCGGGATGAAGCCAGCCCCGTCCACACTCCCAGGTCCTGCTCCACAGGGAGCAGGGATCCCTTGCCATGCCAAGGGAAGCGATCACATCCCATCCCACCTTCCTTGCGTGCCTTCCCTGGGCATTGGATCCCGGCAGAGAAGGCTTCCCTCCATCCATCCCGCACAGCCCAGCCGTGTCCCTCCTGTTGCCATCCCCTCCGGACTGTAAACAGCCCGGCTCTCCCGTGGAAGGACATCGGGGTGGCACAGGTGACACCACACCGGCCCCAGCCGTGCAGGGCTTTGGGGTTTAGCAGTAGGGTCCTTGTGCAAGGGGAATCACCCCACAGGCAGCTCGGCTGTGCCTTCCCCCAGCACACAGCTCAGCCGTCCTGGCCAGGTATCCGGGGATCCGGGAGGGATATTGGATTGCAGCAGATGGGAGAGTGTCTGCGCACGGGGCAGCCAAACGCTGCTGAGTGACACCCGAGGTGTCTCCGGTATCAGCTGCGAGAGCAGTGCTCCCTTACAGAAACGCGGGATCCACAGGGATGTGGGGCTGCCCTCGGGGGATGCAGCCGCCCAGTCTCCTTGCCTGTGGTGCCACTGAGGGAAGGTGCCACGGGAAGAAGGCGCCACGTGGGGCAGGAAGGTGCCCAGCTCCCCTGAGGGGACATTCAGCTGCTGGCACAGGGCAGGTGTAAAGCTCCCCAGATGTATACATTGCGGCTGGGCTATTTTGGAAATGGACAGGGCCGATCTTGTGACTGGAGCTGGGGACTGCAAGTCTGGGCAGCAGAGTCCTGCCTGAGTGACAGCGACCCGCTGCCTGACCCGGGGAAACCCGAGAGCCCCCGCTGTGCTGGGGACAGCTTTCGCACCCCTTCTCGGCTCGTTTCATGGTGATGAAAACCCAGCGTGGGGCAGGGATGTGGCTGAGAACAACACGGGAAAGCAGGGACAGAGCCGAAGTTTGGGTGTGAATCTGCCCCCCTCACTTCATGGCACTCCCGAGGCCGGGCCACTCACGGTCCCCAGGGCCTTCCTGGAGGTGTCCCCCATTATTTACAGCCGTGCCACCTCCTGCCCCGGCGCTGTGTCGGGGACAGACCAGCCCAGGCACTGCGGACCCCCAGCCGGGTGCCTGGAGCAGATGGAGACGAAGACTTTGTGCAGACCCCGTCTCCCCCGGGCTCAGCAGCCTGAATGCCAGCAACGCCTGCCAAAAATATTTGTGTGGGACGTGGAAAGTTAACTTTAGTTTTCCTTTTTTCAATAGCGGGGGGGGGAAGGGTGACAGGGTGTGAGAAAGGCAGGTGGGGGGGCCGTGCATCACTCGCCAGCGAGTGGGCAGGAAGAGAAGTTGAGCAAAAGGTCTCCTTGCTGCCAGATTTCAGCACTTTGTGAATTGAAGGGGGTTTTTTTGTTGTCGTTGTTGTTATTCCCTCGCCAGCAGCATTTTGCAGCTTCTCGTAGGGACTTGCTGCCGTCAGGAAGCAGGAGGAGCCTCTCAGATGGGCATGGTCAGCAGCTGCTTCTTGGGACTCTGAGTTAGGCACTGGTGCCCAGTTTGGGCATCCTCTGGAGCTGCACTCCTGAAATGGTGCCTGAAATGACCCTCATCCCTCTTTGCAGCCTTTGTTTGCAGGTGGGGGTTATCTCAGCCTGGTTTTGTGGCTGTGGCTGGTGCTGCTGCTTGGTGTTGCCAGTGCAGTGATGCACCCAAGGCACATGTACCCATCCCACTTGGCTGGTATTCCAACAGGGATCAGCCCAGCAGCTTTTGCTAGACATCCACGCTACTCATAAATATTCCCGTCCTGTGCCGCTGGTAGAGCCCAGGAGCTGTGTCCCGGGGGGAAGGAGGCTGCTCTCCGTAGCTCCGCCGCCGCTGTGCCGGGCCCAGACTGGCCCCCAGCGAGGCAGCAGATGCCTGACTCAGTGTTTGGGTGCTGTGGGCGGCCCCGTCCCAGCAGTGTGTCCTCAGGGAACACCGCTGCTCGGGTCTCACCGAGGAGGGGTTTGCCTGGGGAGCACCCGGGCCGTGGGCGTCACTCCCGGGAGGTGCCCGTGTGCGGGAAGCGCTCCCGGTGGAAGGGGGCGGCTCTGGGAGACGATTTTCAGGGAGGGACCAGATCCCCCAGCAAACTGTCAGGGCAGCTCTGGTGTAGGGTGGACATGAGTTGTGCTACCCAAGAAACCTGCTGCCTAGGGATGGGGCGAGGGAGTGGGAGTGGGGAGATGCAGATCCACTCTGAGAGGTTTTCTGCCGACCCAGGCTGGGCTGGGCCTATTTTTGGCAACTTTCTCTTTGTCCTCGTTTGAGATAAGCCAGCTCCCTCCAGCTCCAACAACTTGCCATGTTTCTAAGGAAAGATGTGGGTGGCTTCCTGCAACTATCGAGCCCCCAAATTACGTAAAGAGGAGAGTGAAATTTCTTTTTCAGAGGGAAACGTTGACATTTTCTCCCCAGGTTCTCTTTGCAAATCTGTGCTGAATAATTGCAGCAGAGTGAGGCAGGAGGAAGGATTTCAGAAAGGACAGAAGATTTCCTTTGGGCATTCTCCAAAAAACGCAGCCTTGTGTTTGGGAAATGCCCGAGCGCCTGCTTTCTAATCTGCCCTCTTCTTTTCCAAAATAACCTTGCTAAGGACGGGAAAAGTTTTGCAGAGAAGCTGCGTGAGCCTCGAGGAAGCTGCAGGGTGTATTCCTGCCAGAGCTTAACCTGCGATATTGACCTGGTGCCTTTTCTTATTTCACTGAAAAACCTCACAATATCTCAGGGAGGGGTTTGGGATGAGCAGAAACCCCTTTTCCTCCTCAGCTGGCTGTTAGGTTGGGAAATCCATCACGGTCCACGTGCCGTGGGTGCTGTGGATGTCCCAGGAGGCGCTTCCCTGGGACCAGCCTGGCTGTGAACAGGGCTGGGTGATGCTGTGCGAGCGAAGCTCACACAGGAATTTCCGTACACTGTAACCCATATCCTGTCCTGGGAGTGATGACATCCCCCTCTCCCAGCTGATAACTTGTCTGTGTTGGTGCGTGGGTTCGTCATCCCAGCAGGATTTGTGCTTGGCAGGAGGGAAGTGGGTCTGTCTGCGCTTGTCCTGACGCCGCATGAGTCACTCAATGGTTAAACACGGTTTTGTCGGCTGGATGCTGGAAATTTTCCCTTTTTTGTTCCTGATAGCCCTGAGCAACATCCTCAGGGACTGGCTTCTTCCCTGAACACTCCCAGCTCCAGACCGGTGGTGCCCCAGCGCTGACCACTAACAGGGGTGCCCACAGCCACGTCTGGGCTGACAGAGAGAAGGGAGCTGGGCACAGGGCTCTGGCCATGGGTGCTGTCCCCAGGGCAGGGACGGATGGACGAGGGTGCTGGGGTGGTGGGCACAGTGTTGGGGTTGGGGCATTTCCAAATGGGCTTTGCATCTCAGGGGGTCATTCTTCATGGGAAGTGGTGCTGGAGCTGGAGTTCAGGCTGGGGTTGCCGGGAGCTGCTCCGATGTCTGTGGCCAAAGGAAATCAGTGCAAGCACAAGCATCCTCAACGCTCCCCCTTCCCTTCACACAGGTCCTTGGATGCGGGTCCTCTGCCTGGAAAAGAGAAATTCCTGCAAAATCCTCCTTGCTGGCCTGTCTCCCCTGGACACATCCCTCCGTCTGGGTCTCCAAAACCTGCCTGCTCCAGTGGCATCGTGCCTGGTCTTCCTGCCTGCAAGAGCAGTAAAGCTGAGCTTGTGCCTGGCACGTGGCTGCCCTCCCTCTCATGCTGCCCATGCTCTGAGGGAGGATCCATCCCCCTGGCCATGCAGAGCTGTTTGGAAAGGCAGTGGAGTGTCAGTGAAGGAAAGCAGTGAAGGAAGATGCTGAGGACAAGGCTCCAGCAGTTCTGCCTCCACCCCCAGCCCAGCTGCCCCATGGCTGGCGAGGCTGAGCAGCCCCCCCGTGTCTGTGGGACAGCCAAGGGGGACACTGAGGGGGACAGTGGCTGTCGGCAGGAGAGGGCCAGCAGAGGGGCACAGAGCTGCCATCAGCTCTGGGATGCTCCGGCCACCAAGCCGGGCGAGCAGGAGGCACGGATGGGACTGCTGGGAGGGAAATCAAGTGGGAGCTGCCAGAGGGACCCCAGGGGGCTCAATGGGGATGCACCACAGCCCCCATTGAATGGCAGCAGCCTGGCCTTGGCAGATGAGCCTGCAGCTCCCCCCAAGTGCCCTGGCTCTGCCCCAGAGCTGCCCCCCACAGCAGACAGCCCCACGGCCAACCCCAGCCAGGAGTGGAAAGTGGTGAAGATCCAACGGGTCCTCATCAACCCTGACTTTGAGCCAAGGAAAACAGGTAAGAGAAACCCCCTTTGCCACTGTCCCCCCCAGAAAGGCACTGCTATGCTCCTGATGAGAACACCCAGCTCTTCCCAGGGCAGGACTTCCCCTGGATTAGAAGTCCCAGGCTTCCAGCAGAGCTGCTGGGACTATTTTAGCTTGAGATGATCTCTCTGGCCTTAAAAATAAGGAGGAATCTGTGGCTTTTCTCGAGAGGGGGGTGGGAAGGCAGCAGGGGGGTTCCCATCATCTCCAGGAACTCAACCCATCCCTACGCAGGCATGAACAGGATGGACTTCCCAGCCCTCACCCTGGCCATGGGGCTTGTGGGATCCTGCCCAACAAGGCAGAGTGATCAGGACTGGCTCCTGTGGCACTGTCTGGAACAGGGACGCCTCTCCTCCATTGACTGGGGATGGCCAAGCATCCCTCACATGGCTTTGGGCCATTTCTGTCAGCCCCTGGTTTAAGAACTAAGCGCTTTATTTCGGGCTGGTTGGTTCCTACAATGCTCTCTGCCATCGCCTCACTTCACAGCCCCGTGCCACAGCTGCTCCTCTCTGCCCATGACTGTCCCTTCAGCCACAGTGACACAAATACAGGTTCATATCTAGGGTTACTGTGGCTGCTCCCATGCCTGGACTGCCCCACCTCCCTGTGGGAGATGTTCCCACAGAACCCATCCTCTAACAGGCACTGGACTCATTTCTAAACCCGGCTTCCCCCCTCCTTTCTATTTTGCTCCTGCCCAGCTGTTATCTCAGCTGCCACACGGCGCCAAGGCAGGTGTGTCCCTGTCCCCATGGGATGGCGTTATCGGATGCTGCTGCTCAGCTCAGAGCCTGGTTTTCCCCAAGCAGCCCCCAGGACTGGGTGGGATGGGGTGGGACTGCCTGGGGATGCTCAACACGAACCCGGTGTCCAGAATCCACTCCCTGCCTTTTTGCAGCGTCAGACATCCTCAAAACCAGCGGCTCCTGGATGGGACACAGGCTGGGAAGCTCAGCCAAGCCCTTTGGCTCACGGCTGCCCCAGCAGCATCGTGTTTCAGGGCTCAGCATACAAACCAGATGGACCCAAATAGTCTTCCCATTTCTCACTGCTCTGGGATGGCAGATCTGCGGTGGGGAAAGGTCAGGCCTGACTCTGTCCAGGCTCAGCATTTTCCTAATCCGCGCCGCCATCCAGCACTTTCGCTGCCAGCCTGGAATTTTAAAGTAACTCAACAGGTTTGTTGGAAAGAGTTTGTCTGTCCCGTTTCCTCCCCCTCCAAGTGAGATCACCAGCAGCTACTGCCTGCAGGACCCGTCAGACTTTCCAGAGCCTCCAGGCAGGATGTCACTGAGGGTCCTGAGTGCTGGGAGCAGCTCTGGGACCTTGCAGAAAGCCTGCAGGTTTGGGAAAGGGAGGTTTGGTTCAGTGCAGATGAGAGGAAAGGGCAGGTGCCCTCACAAGTGGCACTAGGGCTGTTCCTGCAGCAGGCTATATGCAGGAGCATCCCTGGGAGATGTCAGGGGTTTGCTCCTCTTCTCTTTAGCTGCCTGGGGCTGCAGGAACCCCCAGCCCTTCCAGCTTCTGCAGGAGAAGAGGGTGCATCCATCCACACCCAGAGTGGTGCAGGGCTGGCCTTGGGAGCCGGGAGCCAAACGGGTGCCCCACCTTGAGCTGTGTGGACCCACCCAGGCGGGTCCCAGGTGCCCCTTTGGTCCCCATCCAGCAGCCCAAGGCCAGGCTGGCTGCTCTCAAATATCCGGCACGGCGGCCCGGGCTGGTTGGCACCACTCGGGGGAGGCTGGGGAGCGCAGGAGCCCCGGGTAGAGGCAGCGGCTGGGAGATGCAGGAGGCAGGACAGGTTTCTCTGTCTGGTGTGCAAATAAACGGAAGGTTTCGCTCCCTGGGGGCTGCAGAGCCAGCGCCAGGCTCCCTCAAAAACCAGGAAAGCACAAAAAAGCACAGAGGGGCAGGAAGAAAGGAAATTAGAAAGGCAAAAAATCAAGCCAAGAGCTCATCCTGAGGTGTGGACAGGCATGGGAAGGGGGTGAGGCCGGTCTCACCCGCAGCCAGGGAGCTCCGCAGCCCCAGCGGGGTGCTGGAGGTGGGAGGTGATGCTGGCTCCCCAGGGATCATCTTGCCCAGGACCGTGGTCCCCCTGAGACAGGGAGCAGACCACCCCCGGCAGAGGGGTTTCGGTGCTGTTTCCAGGAGGTGCCCAGAGCAGTGTCACCGGTGCTGGATTGTTGTCTCTGGATTGTTGCCTCCCTCCAAGTGCCTCAGAACTTTAGGCACTGGGAAAACCTGCAGAAAGGGGAGGCCCCACATCTCCAGCAGCATCTGAAACGTAAGGTGCTGCGGGTGGGAGGAGGGAAAGAGGGTGAAGAGCTGGGAAAGGGGGTGCCCCGGGGTGGGTAAGAGGATGCTCAGGACTGTTAAGGGGAATATGCAGGGCTGGGAGAGAGGGATGCCCCAGAAGGGGATAAGGAAATGCCCCGGACCGGGAAGGGGATGCGGAGAGCTGGGTAAGGGGATGCCCCGGGCTGGGTAAGGGGATGTCCAGGCTTTCCCCCCGCCGCAGCGGGCTCAGGGCAGACCCAGCCGGGACGAGAAGCGGCAGAGCAGACATCGGGGGCGGCGGGGCGGCTGCCAGAGTCGCCGGGCGGGGGGGACCCGTCCCGTCCGGTCGGTCCGTGGGTCTGTCGGGGCGGGCAGGGGCAGGGGCAGCGCCGGCGGGACCNGGGCTGCCGGGGGACGGCAATGCGCCGGGGGCACGTAGGGGTCCGGGGTGCCCAGGGGGGGCCCGGAGGTGCATGCCCAGAACCCCCGTGGGTGCGATGGTGGGCGAAGGGTGGGCGATGGGGCGCACACAGCCGGGGCTGAGCGGGGTCTGTCTCCAGGAACGAGCGGGGCAGGTGTCGGTTCCCTCTGCCGGCACCCGGGTGTCCGATGCGGGGCGTGGGAGGCACAGCGAGGACACACGGCGGGGACGTGGAGGGACGTGGGGGTCCTCCTCGGGGCTCGCAGGGTCGCACCTCCCAGCTCCTCACAATGTCTTCCCAGGCGATGTCCCCTGTCCCCTGCTCCAGGGACATGACCTCCTCTGGCCATGCCACCCATGCTGGGGACACGAGGTCTGGCCCTCGGCTTGGCAGCCAGCGGGATGGATCCTTTACGGGTTGTGCAAGGGATAGGCAAAGGCCCCGTTTCGTTCCGCTGCCCTCCCCGCTCTGCCCACCCCACAGGGACACTCCGAGCCATTTGACCTTCTCTCGCCAGGCCAGCGCCGCTGGCTCGGGGCACCGGCCCGGCGGGGCTGTCCCCGGGACCTGGCAGCCCGGGATGGGTGGCCGCGAGTTCTAGCAGCAGTGGGCACAATGGGGCTGGGATGCACTTTCCAGGTGGGATGGAGTCCCCGTGGTACCCGGCCGTGGGATGGGCTGCTTCTGCTGCCCTCGGGGTGGATGGATGGCAGGGCCAGAAGGTCTGCCCGGCTCCAGCCGCCTTTTCCAAAGGTAAAAGCTTGATTTTAGCCAGCTGGGGAAGGCGCTGCCTCCACCTGCGTGGTGGCAACAGCCTCTTCTGGCCCAGTGTGGACACGTGGGGCTGGGGCTGCTCACGGCATCCCCTCGGGAATTGGGGATGGGCAGGGGCAGACAGCCCCTATCCAAACTTAATCCCCACCACCCCCTTTTCTCCCACCCCGGGTGGGAATTGGGTGCCCCAGGACTCGCTGCTTGGAGCCTGTGGGGCCATTTCAGCAGGATTTGGGTGCTGAGCGCCAGGCACGGCTGTGAGCCGGGAGGAGCGTGGGGAGGCAAACAGCTCCAAATCCAGCAAAGCCCCTGCGAACAGAGCTCAGGGAAAACTTGCAAGCGCAACGAATTTTCTCGCTGTGCCACATTTTGTGACTGGCAAAGGCGCCCGTGTGGAGAGGCCCAGCACAGAGTGTCTGCCAGGCAGGAGAGGTTGATCCCACCACAGCACCCACCACTTGAGCCGGATCTTTTTGGGGATGCAGGGCCAGCACGGATAAAAACTTCATGAAGGTTTTGTATCTGGGGCATAGGAGGGTTGGAAGCTGGGAATGAGGCAGAAAATTGTCATCTTTTTATCCATATGTTTGAATCATATCCGTTTCTAGCTAGCTCAGCTGCCTGTCTGTGCTACCCTCCGTGTTTTCCTAGCAGCAGATTATTTGGGATAACTGGGAGCTGGAGGGAAATGTGTGCACAGACTTAAATGTGTGTGTGTTGGTACGCATTGCAAAAAATCCTGCACAGCTGTAGCTAGGGCAAGGGGCCAGTTGGCCACTCTGCCAAAAAACCTGCTTACATTTCCTCAGTGTCCAAAGTCCTCAATGTCTGGGTGAACACACTGGACCTCTCCCCAGCACTGCCTGGCTGTGGGCGTGCATTGGGGTTCATGTCAGGTGGCACAGAGCGTGTCCCTCTGGAAATGGGGTTTGTCTTGGGTTCACTCTTGGTTTTACCAGTGGGATTTTGCCAGCAAGAGGCACCATTTGTGTTGACCCACAGAAGCCCAAGAAATGTTTGGAAGGGGGAAAAAGTGCCTGCTGGTCATGGATGATGGGTGCTCTGCCAGGGGATGGTCTGGTGGGACACCCTGAGCATGGCCAAGGTGGGCTGCAGCACTGGGATGGCTGAGCATCCAAACCTGGAGCAGGCCAGGGACAGAGCCCAAACCGAAAACTTTGGAGTCACCTGCCAGCTCTGACTCCAAGATTTCACACAACCTGTTGCATCCTGCAGGTCCCATTAGGACTTGGGTACCTCTTGGCTTCTCTGTACAAGGACTTCTCACCAGGCACAGCTTCCAAGTCCCTGTTTTCCTTCCTGTGACATCCCAGCCATGTCAAGACCATCAGCTTTCACTGAATCTGCCAGTTCAGTGAAACTGTAATTTAAGGCCAAGTCTGCATCCCATTTCAGCTCTTGGGGCTACCTCTTAGGGCAGGATGGGTCACAAACCATGTTTGATACGTCCTTCACCTTCATTTGGGGTCTGATGGTGATTCCAGTCTTTCCTGGCTGGATTTCAGACATCCTGCTTTAGCACCCTTCAGGGGGATCCATCCTTTGCATGGAAAGCTGAGATGGAAGGAATTTTTTTCCCCATCTGTCCAGGAAGTGAGAGCAACAAAAATGCCTTTCATCACCTTCGTCATCCTCACTCTGGAGGAGAGAGCACTGTACATGCCGTGGGCAGGATGACTGACAGCTTGGCAAGAAGCTGTTAAGCCCTGCACTTGGGGGATGTTCAGGAAGTCACCCCTGGAGCAGCGGAAAACCTACAGAGCAAGTGCCTATATAAATACATAGATAGAGATCTATAGGCTTCTGTGGCCAGAGCTGAAGTGTGAGAAACCAGAACAGCACTTGGAGCTGCTTGTGTGTGCCAGGAATCTGGCAGTTCCATGGGATGCACCGGGAGCATTTCCTTCTCCAGCATCCCTGGACCACAGGGGACCCAAAGTGGGCCCAGGGAGGGCACATGGCAGTGGAGAAGGCTGATGGGGCTCCTTGTCTTGGAAGAAGATGGGATATTTGGAGAGGGGAGATGTTTCCTTCCTGAGGGACAGTGTCATGGCAAACCAGTGTATGATGTGGAAAGGAAGGAAGGAAGGAAGGAAGGAAGGAAGCAAGGAAGGAAGAAGCCATCACCCTTTGGATTTTAGACTGGGCTCACAGTACTGGGTGGAAACCAGTTCCCAGTGCTGCACCAGCCCCTGGTGCCCTTGGACACACAGAGTTTTACTTTCGCCTCCTCCCTGCACTGCTTTGGCTGCCTTCTCCTGCCCTTTGACTGCCCACGCCCCTTCTCCTTCTCCTCCCCAGCACCTGGACATTCTCAGTGCATTCAGCTGCCTCCTGCCTGCCTGGGGCTGCGGAAAAGAACCAGCCAGAGCCCACCCGGGGCTGCCAGCTGGCAGGAGATGGCAGGGAAGGATGATGGAATGTTCCCTGTGGCTGGGAGGGGAGTGAGTGGTGCAGAAACTGCCCCAGGTGGCAGAATGGCAGAATGCCTCCAGACACCATGGCAGATGGATAAAGGCTCTTGCACTGGGGGAACAACCTCATCCCATGGCTCAGGCTGGAGCAATTTCCTCTGGACTGCTGGAGGCTTTGGTGCTCTTCATCTGTGTCATAAAAAATGGATGTGAAGAGCAATTCTTACCCTCAGCACCCCAAGTAGTATCCTGAGGGATTCATTTCCAGTGGACTCAGGTGGACCAGCCCAGGAATGGTGGGTGCTGGGTGGGCAGGGGCAGAGGGGCTGCTGGAAGAGTGGAGGGGATGGGTATGGATGGGAATGGATTCGAGGGAAGGGATTTCAGGTCGGGGACTCCACCCTGCAGCACATCCTGGCCCGGAGTGATGCCCATGCCCTTGAGGGCAGCAAGGGATGGAGACACCCAGGGGCAAAATCCCGGTGGGCAAATCCCAGTATTGGTCCTGACTACGTGGGAGCGTATCTGGCGGCTAGTCCAAGCAGGGACGGGCTGGCCAAGAGCTGAGTCATCCCTCCAGCACGGAGGAGATCCCCCAGGGCCCCTCGTTTGCTGTTAAAAGGCAGTAGCAAGAGCAAGAGGCTGCGAAATGGCTCCGCCGAGAGCTCGGCTTCTTAGGCAGCCCCGGCCTCCGAGGAAGCGGGGATGCTCCGCTCGGAGCACGAAACCCGCAGACATCTGGAGCCGGTGGCTTGTTTCTCAACGGCTCCTTGGCCGTGTTTCTCCTCCGTTTCGGAGATAAAGGCGGCGAGGGTGACCCCGCGGAGCGGGAGCAGCGGTGCTGGCCGCCCTCCAGCCAGCCCGGCCGGAGGAAACAGCGGCCCCGCTCTGTGCCGCCGCCAAAGCAAATAGAAATGGGGCGTTAAACAATGCTGGGCGCGAACCGGGGGGGGGACTGGCCGCCGGCGTCGCCGCTGCCGACGGGCTCCTCGTCTCCAGGAGAGTTTCCACTGGCATTTCTGCCTCCTCTGCCCCCTGCCCACACAAAACCCTCCTGTCGGGTAGCCTGAAGACTTTATCCGGAGCATCCTGCACACCTCAGTGGTGTGCAGGGACTTGCTGGGTGCTGAGGGAGGCAGGAGGGATGAAGGGTGAAGAAGAGGAGTTGCCCAGCTTCCAGCAGCCCTCCTGCTTACCGTGGGCTTGCTGGAAGGATTTGGCTTAGTCATCCATCCCTTCCCTCGCTGGTAGGCTGAGCCACCGCTGAAAATATCCTGGAAGACTCCCAAGCAGCACAGAAGGCAAGAAAATGAAGAACACATGAAGGAAGGGAAGACGGGAAGGGATGGGAAGGAAAGAGGAGCAGGGCTGGGAGCGGGCGGTCTTGGCCACCCACCTCCCTGCTGGGGCCAGAGCAGAGACACCCATCAGAGCCATCCCGGCAGTGCTTTTGGAGAGGGGGCTGCGCCCTTGCTGGGTGTGGGGGTGATGCTGATGGTCGGCTCTGGTGTCTGTGCCCAGCAGTGGCCTCGGCAGGGTGGGGGACACTGCCCTTCCCACGGGTGCTTTCGCGGGGGTAAGCTCATAGGAAATTGCTCACCCTGAGAAAATGCATTCCCGGCAGCTCCACATCCTTTCGGTCTTTGGGAAGGGCTGGTGCCCTGACCTTTGTCCGGCTCAGGAGAAGCCCAGCGGCACTCGGCTGCTGGCCGCGGGGCTTGAGCCAGGCTTTTAGCGCGTTGCTTTTAGCACTTGTGTTGAGTCCCGAGGCGTGAGGGTGGCTCCCCTCTGTGTTCGTGTCTGTGTCCAGCTGGGCAGGACCTGCACAGCTTCTGTCGGCTGCTGCCATCTCGTGTTACACCATACCTGCGTCCCCCGCCAGGGCTGCCCACCCCTTGAGGTCGGGGTGGGTTGGCATCTCCCCGCTGTCCCCGGGTTTATGTCCTGCCCGCTCGGGACTGAGCGTTCTGGGATTCGGGGCGAGGGGCTGGGGGACACACGCCGGCCTCTTCCCTGCCACTGCCTCTTGGAGCCGGGGGCCGAAGCCCTGTGAGCTGCAACTGGAGACCTGCTCGGAGAAATTCCTCTCCCAAGTGGTCAGCGCGGTGGGTGCGCAGAACCCAGCCAAAACACGGGGTGGGATGGTGGGAAGGTCCTGAGTGTCACTAGGTGTCCCCTGGGCTTTCCCATCTGTCCCAGCATCTTGGTGGGGGCTGCGCTGGGTCCCCGTTGCCCCCGGACCGTGTACCCCAGCCCCGGAGCATCTCTCCTGCCTTCCCCCAGCTGCCAGGGAAGGAGTTGGGATGCCGGGGGATGGCTGGAGGAAGGGCTGCCAGTCCTGGGCGGGGATGACTGACACCCCACATTTCCACTGAGCGCCCTAACTCCCCTCTCCCCTCTTCCCAGGTCTCTCCCGCAGCGCCAGCCTCTCGGAGAAGGAGCTGAAGGAGGCGAAGGCGCGGAGCCAGAGGATCGCGGCTCAGCTCACCACGGCGCCCGGCCCCAGCTCCAAGGGCGTCCTGCTGTTCCACCGGCGCAGGCAGCGCGTTGAGGGGCTCACGGGGGCCGGGCATGGCGGGGGGGTGCCGCTGAGCCCTGCGCCCCAGCCTCGGCAAGCGGCCATGGAGCAGGGCCAGGGGCAGGGCATGAAGCCGGAGCCTGACCAGCCTGGCAATCCAGGAGAAGGGATGCTGGCAAACGCCTCCCCGTGCCAGGAGCTTCCTGCTGAAGCCCAGCAGGTCCCACTCAGCGTTTACCTGAAGGAGAACATGGCATCGGCCGCCACCAACGGCGTGCAGGAGCAGGCAGCCAGCGGGATGGAGAGAGGGGTGGAGGGGCTCGGAAATGCAGGAGCCCCTGCAGGGCCGAACACGGCGGCTCTCGTCCCGCCACAGAGCCCCGAAGAGGGGAAGAACGTCGAAGTGCCCAGTGAGGTGCCCGGNCCCCACCCAGGAGCAGAAGATGCTGCCGGATCCCCTCCTGGGCTGTGGGGTGAGTGGACCAAACCCCTTGCCCAAAACAGGGATCCTGGAGGAGTCGGCTGCCCGCAGAGCCAGCAGAAAGTCCATGTTCACCTTCGTGGAGAAACCGAAGCTGGGCCCCAACCCCGACCTGCTGGACCTGGTTCAGAGTGCAGACAGCAGGAAGAAGCAGAAGGAGCAGGGGGAGCCCAGTGCCGAGGACGAGCCCTTCGCCCTCGGGGCTGAAGCTTCGAACTTTGTCCCCAACAGCACAGCCAGGGGCATGCAGCACCTACCCCCAGCTGAGGATGCTCCGGCATGGTCCTCCTGCCTCAAGTCTCCCACCATCCAGCCCAAGAAGAAGCCACAGCCCAGCCACATCCTCAGTGAAGCGAGAGGGAAGGGGGCTGAGCTCTTTGCCCGCCGGCAGTCCAGGATGGAGAAGTTCATCATTGAGGCCCCCTCCCAGCCTGAGCTGCTGCGGTCCCCATCGCCCACCATGTCCCTGCCTCCCTCCTGGAAGTATGATAACAATGCTTATCTGTCACCCATGGTCTCCAGACGCCCCTCCAAGAGTCCCTGCAGGCCCTCCAAAACCCCTCCTGCATCGCTGTATGGCAGCAACCTAATGGAGAACGAGGTGTCCCAGAAGGAGCTGGAGATCTCCAAGCACCAGCCTTACCAGCTACAGTCTTCTCTCTTCATCCTCTCCCCATCCAAGGGGCCAGCAAGGTCCATGCCCCAGGAGATGCCTCCACCCAGACCCTCTCTTCCTGACTCCTACCNCCAGTGAGGTGCCCGGTGAGGTGCCCAGCGAGGTGCCCAGCGCGCCAGCGGGGACAGCCACAGGGATGGCATCCCCAGCGGGGCAGCAGCAGAACGGGGCACAGGGCCGGCAGTACTACGAGGTCCATCTCACCCTGGCCAAGCCCAAGCCCGTGAAGACCCGGACGGCCAGACCCTTCGGCACCCAGGCATCCCCCGCCAGTGCCCAGCCGGCCGAGGAACCCCCTGCCCCTGAGCTGCCCCCACCGCCAACCTATGCAGAGACCCTCAGCAGCCCCCCACCCCTCACCCGTGTCCACTCCCCCCCCTCCTACTCGGCCCTGTACCCCACCCAGGAGCAGAAGATGCTGCCGGATCCCCTCCTGGGCTGTGGGGTGAGTGGACCAAACCCCTTGCCCAAAACAGGGATCCTGGAGGAGTCGGCTGCCCGCAGAGCCAGCAGAAAGTCCATGTTCACCTTCGTGGAGAAACCGAAGCTGGGCCCCAACCCCGACCTGCTGGACCTGGTTCAGAGTGCAGACAGCAGGAAGAAGCAGAAGGAGCAGGGGGAGCCCAGTGCCGAGGACGAGCCCTTCGCCCTCGGGGCTGAAGCTTCGAACTTTGTCCCCAACAGCACAGCCAGGGGCATGCAGCACCTACCCCCAGCTGAGGATGCTCCGGCATGGTCCTCCTGCCTCAAGTCTCCCACCATCCAGCCCAAGAAGAAGCCACAGCCCAGTCACATCCTCAGTGAAGCGAGAGGGAAGGGGGCTGAGCTCTTTGCCCGCCGGCAGTCCAGGATGGAGAAGTTCATCATTGAGGCCCCCTCCCAGCCTGAGCTGCTGCGGTCCCCATCGCCCACCATGTCCCTGCCTCCCTCCTGGAAGTATGATAACAATGCTTATCTGTCACCCATGGTCTCCAGACGCCCCTCCAAGAGTCCCTGCAGGCCCTCCAAAACCCCTCCTGCATCGCTGTATGGCAGCAACCTAATGGAGAACGAGGTGTCCCAGAAGGAGCTGGAGATCTCCAAGCACCAGCCTTACCAGCTACAGTCTTCTCTCTTCATCCTCTCCCCATCCAAGGGGCCAGCAAGGTCCATGCCCCAGGAGATGCCTCCACCCAGACCCTCTCTTCCTGACTCCTACCCCTACTCCCAGCAAGCCTCCTGCCCGACCTCTCCATTGCCTCCTTCCCCAGTTTGGCATCCCTCCGTGGTGCCCAGTGCCGGCCAGACCACTGCCAGCCCCTTCCCCAGTGCTGCCGGGGCTCTGCCCCTGACTCACGAGAGCCGTGCCAGTCCTGGAGCCCCGGCTGAGGTGCTGCTGGCCTCCCCGTGCCGCCTGCTGCCGCCGCGGGCCAAGGCAGGCTTCCAGGCACCCCGGCCCTCCTACTCCACCAGGAATGCCGGCATCGAGCCGCAGGTGTGGAAACCTTCTTTTTACTACAAGTAGTGGTGGTGCAGAGAAAAACACAGGGGTGATAGGCTGAGCCCTCCCTAACTGCTCACGGGAGTGCCAAAAGCCAAACCAACCACAAAATAAAAGGGAGGGAGGGTGGGAAGAAAAGAAAATAGAAAAAAGAAGTGGTTGTGAGGCTGCAGCGCTGGGACAGTGGGTGACAGGCGCTGCCGAGCCCCCAGTGCAACAGGAGCTGAGGAGTCCCGGGGAGGAAGCAGGAACTGGGCACAGAGCCTGCAGGATCCCAAAGAGTTGTCAGGAGCCTGCCTGTCCCACAAGGCTGCTCTTGCTCTTCTCTCACCTGGAAACCGCATGGAGCATCGCACCTCTGGCTCCCTCCTTTCCTCGCCTCCAGCTTTTCCAGCTCTCAGAGCTCTGCCTGCTCCTCTGCATCCCCTCTGTCCTGTGGCTCTTCTCAGCCTCCTACCAAAGCAAACCTGGAGGGGACACGCTGCCTTTCTGCCTCACTGTGCCTGCTCCTGGCTCTTCTGTTGCTCCTTCAGGATCTGTCCTCATTTGCTTCCTCATTGTGGAGGAAGGACTGCATCCCTTGGGGAATGGCAGAGTCCGGCAGTGCTGGGCCCGGGGACACTGCGGGGTCCCTGTCCCTGCCTGGGCTCAGTCCAGCTGGAGCTGGGGTGGGCAGTGCTGTGTGGCACAGCTGGAAGCAAGGAATGTGCTGGGATGAGGAGGGTGCTGAGGGCAGGGCTGCTGGATGATGCTCAGCCCAAGACTCGTGGTCCAGCTGTGCCTCTGCCCGTGCCCTCTCGCCACTTTCCCTGTGGTGCCAAGTTGCCTTTTGACTGTGCTTTATTTCTCCTGCATTTTTCTTTTTTCCCCTCTTTCTGAATACACTCTCTGCGCTGTCACACCTGGCTCTTCTCTTTCCTGCCGTCTGGGGAGCAGTGCCGGGCGATGGATCCTGGGCAGTGCAAGGGGGTCTCCGAGCATGCCCCAGAGGGAGACTTTAGGAAGCTGCAGGTAGTGAGAGGTCCTGGGACATAATCTGGGCAAGGATGATTAACAGCAGGCTCAGCCTGCCCTGATCTCCTTGGCGGGAGAGGGGGTGTAGGGTCAAATGAGTTTTTGGGGACCCCTTGTAGGGGTGCAATGCACAAGGAGATATCCCGAGCTCCTGTGGGGCTGCTCCAGCATGAATCTTACCCTGGAACCCTCCTACGCTGTAGCCCTGCTCTGTCCCTTCGTCCCCCCGAGTGGGGATCACTAATCCGCTCTCTGTCCCTCTCCAGGACAGGCGGTCGTCCCTCCCTGCATCGCCCACCTGGACGCCCCGGCTGGCGCGGCGCCCGGGCAGCCTGGACGGCTGGGCCAGCCCGGCCTCGGTGCCCGAGCTGGATGAGGGACCCCCCACATCCCCTCCGTGGAGCGAGAGGTCCCTGTCCCCGCTGCGGCAGGATGCGGACCCCCGGGCCAGCCGGCAGATGCAAGCGCGGCTCGCCAGGAACATCATCAACGCTGCCCGCAGGAAGAGCTCCTCTCCCAAAGCCGTGGGGCTGGAGAGCTCCCGGCCCTTCACCCCCATCTCTGCCGGCCCCCCCAGCCTGCCCCAATCGCCCCGGCTGGGGCCCAGAGCGCCGGCACTGCAGGCTGCCAGCAGCGTGCTGGGGAGCCTGGCCAGCCCCTCGCCCACCCACAAAAGCCCCCTGCGATCGCCCCGGGCAGGCAGCCCCCAGTTCTGTGCTTCCCCCGGGATGCCCCGAGCCGTCTGGGCAGAGGGTCGCCGGCTCCTGCTGCCATCCAGCGCGTCTTCCTGCCCCGTGCCCAGGCTGTCCCCCATCCCCAAGAGCCCCCTGCCATCCCCCGTGGTGGGTGGGCGGTCCCCAGCCAAGCGTTGCACCTCCCGGTCCCCGACGGACTCGGACGTCTCCCTCGACTCCGAAGACTCGGGGACCAAGAGCCCGGGAATCCACAGCTTCAACCTCTGTCCCCGGGGCTGGACCAGCAGCCTGCGGCTGAAGACGGGGGGCCTGCCCTCAGGGGCCCCCTGCACCTCCTAGACAAGCCAGCCCCAGCCAAACCACCCTCTCCCTCGACCCGTCAGCCCGGGTGATGCCACCCGCTCCCCCCCCACTGGGAACACACCAACCGCCGAGGCTGAAGTCCCCCAAAAAAAGTGTCCCTTCAGAGCTGCCACGGCCTCTCTGTGTGCCAGAGGGGTCAGGTGCCTCGTGCCCGCCCGCCATCCCGTGGCCCTGCTCTATTTTTACCACCCTAACCTTTCGGGGCAGGACTGCGTGGTCAGCAGGCAGGAGCAGGCAGAGTGGGGGAGCTGGCCCCCCCACGGCCCCTCTCTCGGCAGTCCCTGCCTGCGAGCCAGCCCCATCCCTCACAGCCAGGATGGGATGGGCTTGGTGGTCCCCTGTGAGCCCCTGCCCCCAGCTCCCAGATGTTATCCCGGGGTGTCACCGCAGCTCTGCTTCCCTGGGGTGGCACAGCTGCTGCGGGTGGGCAGCATTGATTGGATGCCATGACCAGGCTCCCTCTCCCAGCCTCTCCCAGCCTCCAGATTTGGCTGGTGACAATTGAAACCAGGTTTTGGAGAGGAAAAGTTAGTTTTTAATTCCAGCCCCCAGTTATTCACTGATTTTTTATTTTTTTTTTTACTTTTGACTCCTTCTCAAAGAAATTCTCCCAAATCCTTCTTTCCCTGGAGAACAAAAAGAGCCAAAGTTATTTATTGCCACGTTAAGGGGACTGTTTACAGGTGCCCTCCTGCCCCGCCCAGATCAAGAGGGACAGCCCCATCTTGTACCTGTCACTGTCCCCGTACCCAAGTTCACCACATCCCCATCCCCATCCCCACTCCGGTGGGATGGAGGCACACACAGGAAGTGATGGGTCCTGTTACAGCCAGGGCAGGTGGGAAGGAGTGGCGGACCGTGGGGGCTGCAGGAAATGGTAGAAGTTGCAGAGGGTTTGAAGGACATGTCAGCACAGAAGGCGATTTTGAGAATGTTGGTGTCCCCACACCTTGGGGCCAGTGAGACCAGCACTGGACAAGAGGTTATGTTTGGGCTGCCAGGGCTCTGGCATATTCCCATTCAGGGAGCCCATCACCCCTTCCCTTTCCCCGGGACACGCTGTTGAAGCCAGCCCATCCCTGTTCCCTGGAGTACCTCCACACTGCAGGCTGCCCTTCCTGGAACACAGCCCCCATTCCCAGGACACATCTCCCACCCTCGCTCCAGCAGCCACCACAACCTGCCTTCACCACACCGCTGTATACCCAGCTCAGAAATAAACCGCCATTATCCCACCCAGGCTGGCTCTGATCTGTCCCCAAGGTGGCCTGGGCACACATGGCACATGGCCACCTCCTGCTGCTGCTACATGTCCCCAGGGGTCAGTCCTGCTCCATGCCAAGTGACAGTGTTCACATCTGTGTGGGCCAGCCCTGCTCCATGCTGGGCTGACAGCGTCCTGGTCCCCAAGGGTCAGAGCCCTGCTCCGTGCCAGGATTATGGCATCCTCATCCCTGTGAGTCAGACCTGTTCCTTGCTGGGGTGACGGCATCCCAGTCCCCAAGGGTCACAGCCCTGCTCCGCCCCCTTTCTCAGCCAGAAATAACTTCTGTCCCGTGGCTGGACCTTGGCATCTGGGCTGGAGCCCAGGACGGGTTGGGGCGAGCAGCAGGAGCCCAAAGGTGCCGTGAAGGGCCAGCAGGGGCCACGAGCACTGGTGGCTGCAGATTGGCTTCGGCCTCATCTCCAGTGCAGCAGGAGAAGCAGCTTCAGTCCCCAGCATCTGGGGTATCCCCTGGCCAGGTAGGGAAGGTGAGGTCCCACGTGGGGGTCAGCAGGTGGGTGGTTGGGGATGTCCTTGGCAAAGGGGACACCACCACTGTGGGGGTCAGGGTACAGTCTCCCTGGAGCAGGGTGGAGGGAAGGATGGGGTGCAGGTCCCTGGCTCGTTGTGTGGATGGTTAATGCTGAGCTCAGAGCTGGCAGGGAGCTGTGTGCCAGGCACCCCGGCCCCTGGAGACCCCGGCACTGCAGGGCCCTTAGAGGAAACTGCTCAGCATCAGCCCGAGCTGAGGGATGCCAGATGCACCAAACAGGGTCAAACAGCACTTGTGGAGCCGAGCCCCCCGGCAGCACAGGAGGGTTCTGCTGCAGGTGGGCAGCTCAGGGGGCTCAGACTGGGGCTGGTTTCCAGCTGCCTCTCCACAATGCAGCGACACAGCTGGGTGGTCCCATGACCCTTCTTGCCGCTGGCTGGGCTCACCAGCTCCCTGCAGGTTCAGGGTTGCAGCTCCTGCACCCTTGGGGCCAGCAGCTGAAAATAGCTCTGCTAAGGCGGAGGTGCTGGGGGGGTGGCAGCCAGGGCCCCCTCTTGGCCGGCAGCTGCTGCTCTGAGGGCGCTTGGGGCACAAGGACAGTGGCTCGCTGTGGGCAAGGACAGAAGTGAGGACAGTTTCTGCCCTAAAGAAAGGCAGAGAGGAAGAATGACAGGCAGGGGCTGAGGGGCAGCATGATTTGAACATTCCCTGTCTGTTGAAGGTCTGACAGAGAGTGGTGCAGGCAGATGCTTAGGGATGATGCTGACCAGGGGAGATGCTGAGCTGAGTCCCAGCATCTCTCTGAGGCATGCCTGGGGCTGACACATCCCCATGCTTGGTGTCACTCCTGGGGTGCCTCTCTCTTCCAGCCAGACAGGATCCGTCCCCCTCCCACAGAGTTGCCTCAGGACACAGCAGCAAGCGATGGCCATCATGAGACCAGGCCCTAAAGATGGTAAGGGGGTGCAGGGGTGTCACCAGCCCCAGGGCAGTGCTGCCCTCCTTGGCTATGGGCCAGACTCAGCTCTGGTTGAGGCCATTGGCCCTGCTTTTGCTGGAACAGTCCATGCACAGGGTGGGAGAGGCTGCTTGAACCTCTGGAGCTCCCTGACAATTCCTCACACTGAGGGAATGCCAGTCCCTGGAGTGGGCAAATGGCCCAGCCACAAAACAGGGAGCCCAAGGAGGGGACACACTGTCTGTGCTGGCTTGGGGGTCCCCAGCACTGCAGCATCCTCAGCTGTAGCTGTGCTCTCCCAGCCTCCCCAGAGCCCCAGCTGGATCTGGGGAAGAAGATGAGCACAACACAGGACGTGATGATCGAGGAGCTCTCCCTGCGGAACAACCGCGGCTCCCGGCTCTTCCAGCAGCGCCAGAAGCGGATGCAGCGCTTTGTCTTTGAGCATCCCAGCGGCTCCAGGCAGGTGGGTCTGAGGACAGCCCTTCCCTGGCTCTTGCAGCCTTTCCAGGGAAGGAATTCCTGGTGGGGTCAGCAGTCTCTCCGCAGGGCAGCCATGGTTGGCTGACTGCTATGCAGAGATGAAGGGAGAGGAGAGATGTCCTGGTGGGCTGGGCATGGAGATGGGCAAACATGGAGCTCAATATCCACCAAAGAGGAGAGAGATGGTGCTGATCCCCCTCTGCACCCACTCATTGTCTCCTGCAGCTCCCAGGGCAAGGGGCAGGTGGCTCACACCACACTGAGAAAGGCAATTCAGAAGGAACAGTGAATGAACAGATGGTGAGTAAATGGAGGAAGCTCTGAGGTGCTTTCAACCACCCCCTGAGTCCCAAATGGGGCAGGGGGAGCTCCCCCCTGTGCCTGTTAACTCTCCCCTCCACAGGTAGGGGAGAATGCCGGGGGCCATGAGAATTATCACTCCGAGCTCCACGTGGCAGCATCACCCCATGGTGGTCCCCCAGAAGTACCCAAGAAGTCAGAGAAGGTCTTGCACATGAGCAAAGTCCTGAATCCCAGTGCCCTGGCCCCAGGTAAGTCAGTGCTGCCTGCACCCGAACCCGACACTGCTGTGATCTCAGCAATGTGGGGCTGCAGGCAGTGAGCTGCTGCCTGCTGAGGGGTCTGTGCAAAACCCTCCCCCAGAGATTTTATATGTACAGATATCTATATGTACATATTTATATTATAGATACACATTTCTGGCCCCAGTGACAGGTCTTCCATGGCCATACAGAGGCCAGGCTGTTCCCAGCCCCCTGCCTCAGCCTGGCTGTGGCCCCAGCAGCCCACACTCTCTCTCCCCCTGCACAGGGTACTCGAGCCCCCTCAAAGAAATCCCCCATGAGAAGTTCAACATCACTGCCATCCCCAAGGGCTACCGGTCCCCATGGCAGGAGCTCTTTGGTGACAGGGACAATGCTGTGTTTGGCAAGAACCAGCCGCCCATGAGACCCCCTGCGTGGGACTTCAGGAGCTTCAACAGGTAACAGGGGCAGACATCACCAGCCAGGCCAGCCCTCGGCCAAGCCCTTCAGCCTGGAGGAGCATCCACCATCCTGCCAGGGAAACGCAACTGTCCGTGCCCTCTTTATACCCCACAGGGGCACAGCAAGGGCTCAGGACGCTCTTTTCCTGCTCAGGAGCTTCTCTGTGGCTCCCTGCAAAGGTCCCTGCCTCCAGTAGCTCTCTCCCAGATCTCCTCTCAGCTTCACCACTGGGCTTGCACAGCCTTAAGCAGCTTGATCTCACTGGGTAACCTCAGGGATGACATTTGGGAGGACCAATTCTTATGCACATGGTCCTGGAGAAGGAATCTCTCCTGTTCCCAGCTGGGCTCAGCTCTGGGCTGGGTGGAGGAATGACACAGACAGTGCCAAGTCTCTTTCCTAATTTCCTTAAGGTATTCAAGCAGCTGCTGGAAGCAGTGGGGGTGTAAGGTTAATCTCCCTACAGAGTGCTAAGAGGTCACCAGATTCCTTCCAAACACCTGCTTGAGCCCAAAGCCTCCAGGCCAGGGGTTTTCTGGTGGCTCAGCCTGGCAAGATCCGTGCCCTGTGGCAGCTTCTGATGGAGCACGGCTGGTGCCTCCTCACACCTCCAAATTACACTGGGGTCAAGGTTGGGACCCTGGAGCAAAGACTGAGAGATCTCCAAGACAGATCTCCTTTCTGGAAAGGTGCTTGGTGGGGATCCAGGAGATGGAGATCTGGTGGTAGCAAAGCACCAGCAGCCTATGGTAAAATAATGAGAACTGAACTTTTGAGCTGAACATGAATCAGCAAAAGGAGCCCTGTCTGTCTTTCTGGAAAGCCTCTGTCATGAGGATAGAATTATACTGGCTTTGGTGGCTCGGCCAAAGTCACCTTCCAGTAGGCAAGTTCCCACTGGAGTTTCCCCCAGGACACAGCACCACTCCCCAGCAGACCACGTGCCAACAGCAGCTCCCCTGCGCCCACCCCAGGGCTGGATTTGAGGTGTGGGGGACACGACTGCTGTGCTTTGAGCACTTGGCAGAAGGGGCTGTGGGGGACCACAACCCCTCCGTGTGGGAAAAGCCATCCTAAAGGGCAGAGATGAGCCTGGCCAGCACTGTCCCTTTGCTGCTCTCCTCCCCCTTGGCCCCGGGGCTTCGCCATGTGGCTCTCCTAGAGGAGTTACAGCCAAGGAGGTGCTGCAGGGGGGGAACAAGGAACTGCTGCAGACACTTGGCTCTTTTCTTTCAACATTTAGCCATGTTCCTGCCTCAGGATTTATTTATGGATAGGGACTGAAGCAAGGGCATGTTTCTGAATAATACTCTACCCTGTACCATTTCTCCCCTCTCACACGCTGCCTTTCTATTTAAAGTCTTCAACTGTAATTTAATACAGATGGATGCTAATTTAACTCCAAGCCTCTTGCCACCTCCTCTAATTCTTCAGTGAGGCAGGAAGATTCAGAAAGCCAATCTGCTTTTAACTGGGCTTTTCATGATCTTCCAAGCTGTTGGCTTTTAAATCACTTCTCAGTTCAAATACCAAATCACAGAAAAACAAGCTTTTTGGAACAAACTGGCTATCGAAAAGCCAGTGGTCTTGCCTAAGGCTAGTTGAATCCCAGCACAGCTCTCATGGGTCACAGAGCAAGGGCAAGTCCATCTCCACAGCAACTGTGTTAAAGCAGGCTGATTTATTCCCGATTTTAAACGTTCAGACTATGATGCAAAAACCTTGGGCCACCTTGCTAAGGTCTGCTACCTTAAGAGAGAGTGAAAACCAAGCTTTGACAAAAGCTCTTTTCCCAAAAGAAAGTTCCTAGAACAAGCCTCTCTCATTTGCCTTTCCCCCTCTTATTTCTCCTCTGTTGCAAAACAGTGCCACGTTATTCATGTTCTAGCAGTGCTTCCCAAAGCAAACATTCCCAGTTTTGCCTCACTGATAGCTCAGCCCCCATGTGCTGCTCCAAAACCAACATTCTTGGCTTTTTGGGGGCTGGCACATTCTTCCCCAGTCCCTTTCCACATTTCTCCAGAAAGAGATGACAGCTCTTGCCCCCACACTGCTCCTCCTGTTAGTCATTGTTCACGAGGAGCCGTCCCAAAGGCAGGATGGAGCCAGGGCCAATAGAGCTGCATGTGCTGGAGTGATCTGGAGCAGTGCTCAGCCTCAGCCCTCTGCAGGACACAGGAGCTGCGGACAAGGCACTTTCAAGACCAGGGGTTTGTCACTGGTGTCCAAATCTAAGCCCTTCCACATGCAGAACACTTCCACCAACACCCAGGCACCAAACCTCACTCTCCAGGCTTGCCAAAGCTTGAGTTGAGGTGAGCTCTGTACCAGAGAATCACCTCACTGGGCTGGCTGGGCTCTAACAGCGTCCTGGGGAGGAAGAGGAGGGTTGTCATTTCTAACAGCCATTGCTATATTGTGCTGGACCCAGTAAATCCAGACTTATTTTTTCTAACACTTTCACAACATGGCCAGCCTCTTCTCGTGACTAAGTGTGCTTCTCCTTGTGCCGCAGGACTCCGGCCCCGTTTGACAGGGCGTTGGTTGGTGAGCTGTTCTCTTTGCCCACCATAGACTTGGATAACCTGAGTGTGCTGGAGGTGATTTCCCACAGGCCCAACTTCAACAGGGTGGCCCAAGGCTGGGTGCGGATCCTGCCGGAGAGCGAAGAGCTGTAGGATGTGCGTTCCCTTCCCCACAGCCACGGATGGTTCCCTCACTGGACTCGGACACACTCGCAGGGGAGGGGGGGCAGGTATCCATCAGGAAAGCTCAGCTGGTGGGCTCAGGTTGTCATCTTTGAACAGGGTTTGAATGAGCTCGAGTGTGGGACCATTCTGAATTCCCCTTGCAGTCAGTGCCAAGCCAACCAGCCAAGTCCTTGCTGTTAACCCAGCAGATCCCTGCAAGCTCCCGAACAAAACATCCCGTACAGCCTGTCCTCTTCCCTGCCTCATGGAAAATGGCAGCACCGCCAGCGGCAACACACCAAGCTGCCTCACTGCATCTTCACTGACACGTGAGACCTGCTCGGACAGCTGGTGCTTTTGCAGAGGAATTCCATCTTCAGGACAACCCCGCATCTGTCATCCCAGTCAGGACACAGAGAGGAGGTGATAATGGAAGAGCAGTAGCAAAACAAGTTACTCGAGGCATTGGCATGTTAAAAGCTGCTTTGAGCTTGGCTGGACAACAAAAACAAATAAAGGAGTGGGAATCTACCTGTTTACCAACACAGAACAGCCAGGACAGAGGGGACAGGAACACTGGGAGTTGGAAATTTGTGCCCTGTTTTCCATACACTACTGGCTAGCACTTGGCAGCTATTTCCCCTTCCTACTGCTATTTGCATGCCTTGCTTGAACATCTAATCTAGGCCTTTTGAGTGACTCACGCCAGATTTGCTTCATGTAGTTGGTCAAGGGTTAGGCCCTGCCTGGACCTGCTGCCCTGCAGAATCACACCAGTGTGAGGATGCTGCCAGAGTGTTCTGGTAACTTCAACATCAGTGGGAAGGAAAAGCAGCATGCCTGTGCCTCCAGAGCAAGCACAGGCTTCCCTGGGAACATGAAAATCAGCAGTGAGGATCCAACCATACCAACGTTTTCAGCAGTGACACACAGTGGGACATGCAGCTAACAACAGCCTACAGTTGCCAGAACATCTGGGAAACCCTGCTTACAGAAGTATCTGACTCAACACAGGCTTCCTCCAATTGCTTTTGTCAGGTTCTTAATGTTACCCTTACTTATACTCCCAAAAGCACCAGGATTGAAGTTCCTTTTTCCACCACTGTGGTTAAACGGGGCAAGCAAATGTTGTGGTAAAAATGCCGTTAGCAGCTGCCTCATCTGTGAAGTTTGTAACGCTGTGCAGAGCAAACCCCACGCGGAGATTCTGCTGCCACAACACATCATTCAGGTGGGAAGCTTTCATTACTCTGTTTCCCATAGAAGCAGGAGGGGAAAAGCAAACAGAAAGAAAAATGGTTTGTTCCTCAGAAACAATAAATCTATGATGCTTAACTGCTGCCCTGTTCCAGTTCCATTTCCCTCCTCATTGTCCATCAGCTGCAGAACCCGGGCACCCTGGGTAACTGGCTGGAAATAGTAAATAAATTGGGATGATGTGAAGCCTCTTGCATTCCAAATCTGTCACAGCACTCACAGGTCCCAGCTATGGACTCTGGGCCAGAGCAATGGCAAATGCCACAGTCCTCTCCCATCCACCAGCAGCCTCTGCTGTCCAACACCGCCCTGGGACAGCTCTTCCTGACAAAAGCTGAACTAATTACCCACACCCAAAGCCCAGCTCTTTCTCCAGAGAAAGCCAGCCCGTGGTGCCACAAGGCTACACCTCCTCTGACAGCCTAGCAGGGCTGGCACCATGATGGGACCCAGTGGCACTGGGCAGAACAGCACATGAAACTAAGAGTGGATGTGCCTGTCCTTGCCCATGTAGGATCTTGGCTGTGGCTACAGCCACATATAAACCAGGTCAAGTCCTCAGACACTGCACTCCAGGAAGCTGGGTCAAAGCATGGTGTTGAAAAATTCAAATATTTTTATGTACCTTTTAAAAAACAAGCAAATGAAGCTTCAGAACAGGCCCCATCATGTTATGAAGACGTCCACAGATCCACTGCATGAAAGCAGCTAATATGGAGATAAACCTAAAATCCTCCAGCCACATGTACACAGACCTCACGCAGCAGCAGGCTCCAGGCAGGATGCAGTTGCTACCAGGCAACCACTACACCTGGAGCCCAGAAAGAAAAGTTGCACATCTTATCAAAGCAGGATGAAGTGGGACCCATGTCACAGCTTAAGGGGACGCTGGTTCACAAGCCTTGAGAATCCCAAATCTCCTCAAGAGCAGCTTGCAACTGCATCCTGCTCTGCCCTGCAGCTGCAGGCAGCACAAGCCCAGGCTCTGGGGCCACCGAGGGGGCTGTCACCTGGCTAAATCAGGCAACTGCTGACCTGTCACTCCACATCATGCCCACAATGCCTGGGGGCTGCTCGCTTGACCCAGCACTTGTCTTGCTCAGGATGTGCAGGATTAGAAGTGATGCCTAAAAAAAGGCCTTGTTTTCTTGTCTTTTTAAAATCAAGAAGTCAGGAAAAACAAGGAAGGAAAATTCTCTGTAGTGGTAAGGCCAAGCCACGGGTTTGGCAGGTCTGATGAACTTGTTTTTCAACTCTTCTCCAGTCCTGGTTTAATAGCTCATTAGAATAATACATCATTAGTTACCTGACAGAGAAGAGTCTCTGGTTACATTTTACCAGTCCATAATGTTCTGACTTTGAGGATATCAATGGGCTTGAAAAGGGTTTGTTTTTCCAGAAGTTTATTTCAAAAGTGTGCCAATGGGATACACAGATAGCACTGTAATTCTGGTACCCCAGACCCACAGACCCCCGACAGCCCTTCTGTCTGTCCCCCACCCACCCCCCACACTAATAGAAAGACCTGGGACGTATCAAGAACCCGATTATAAGCGGAGACACGGAGCTCAGCTTGCCCTGTGGCTGCAAGCAGGGAAATAAGGCGTCTCTAGCTCACCCACAGCTCAACATATCGTGCTACCATGGTAACTAGAAAATAACATTTACTTCAAGGATGAGGGTGGCAGGACGTGCTAGGGGCTGCTGTGCTTTCCTGCGTGGGCACCCATCCTCTGGGGATCCTGGGATGGGTAGTGGATGGGGCCTGGGGCTCTCATGAAGGGAGGTGGGGGCCCCATGGCGTGGAACATGTGTGGTCCGAAACCTGCAGAAACAAAGTTGGCAGCTTCAGGCAAAGCAACAGAAAACCCAAGGTGTGTGTACTGCTGCTTCAAAGTACTGACACCACAGCTGGCTGACAGCTGTGCCTCAAAAATGTGCACATCTCCCATCTCCCTGAACTCCTGCCCCTCTTTTCTGTACAACTAGGAGCAATCCCTACCCAACACACATCCTTACTCACAGATAAAAGCTGGTGGGGGAACAGGGCAGGTGTCTGTAATGCCCACCTGAATGTTTTCTACTCAACCATAGAGCAGAGCAAATATATCCACAGGAGTTCAAAATTCCATTAAAAAATAAAAGCATCTCTGGATAGATATACAGAGAGCCAAGGACATGCTGGCATTCAACCAGCTGCAAAATTACCCTTTGAAGTTCGGGTTAATGTGGCATTTACACAGCCAGCAAAAGCACTGAGTAGGTCTCAGTACCAGTAACAGGGATCTCCAACATGCCTGAGAATTTGCAAATACCAACCGTAACAGGCAGCTCAGTTTAATTAAACTGTGCTGACAGCTCAGTTTAGATCATCCGTTTACACTGCATGATCAGGGATGAGGAAAATCAGCTCAGGGCATGCATCAGTGCTGCAGCATGGCCTGGCAAGGAGGAAGAGACTGTCTAACACTGAATTTCACACCCCCACTTGAGGGGGAAACACAAGTACCTGGAGGTGGCGGTGGAGCGATGCCAGGAGGAGGTGGCAGGGCAATGTTCACCACGGCTGAAGGGCCACTTGGAGGTAGATTGAAGTAATTTGCAGAAGCCTCCTCTTCTGCAGCTGGAGGAGGAGGGAGGGCTGCAGAGAAAGTATATATGGTTATGGAAAACCTCTCAGGCAAGACAAGCAGAGGTGTCTGCCTCCAGAGAGGGAGCACAACCCATGCTTTCCCAAGTGCAAAATGAATGTTGCTACTATTGCATGTATGAACTGGAGTGAGAAGCATAATGGCCCTGAAACAAGTCACCAATTTCCTTCATCTGAAACCAGCTTTGCTTTTTCCATCATACAATGCTCAGTGGACTAAGAGCAAAAGTGTGGGTTGCCAGTATCTCTGGCCTAACTAAGTTGAGTTCAGCTTTAACTCTTCACTCATCACATAAAGAACTCTCTTTTCATCAAGGATTTGCTCCTAGACAAAGCTCATCTCCCATCCAGCTGGATCTGCTGCAAACCTACTGTAACTGCTCTGGGCTCACCACTGCCTCTACGATCCTGAAGTGTCACTGCTCCCTGAAGTGTAACAGCAGCCTTGCTCATGGAAGTGGGTCAGCATTAAGTGTTTCAGAGACAAGTACAACTCCCTTACCTCCAGGAAGTCCTGGAACTGGCTCCAGCTTTATCCCGGATTCTGTAGTGCCTTCCTTGTCCTTTTCTTTTCCTCTTGCTGCCTGGGACCTGAAAAACAGACAAAAGTTTGAGAATAAAGATGGGAAAAGCAGGATAAGGAGATAATTACACCACAGTAGTTTCACATTATCTATTCCAGATCCATTTCTTCAGGCCAAAGACGAAAAACTCACAGAACATCAGACAGATGGCACCAGGTTTGCAAACAGTGCTTACAGGAGATGGACTAGGAGCAAAGCTACCAAAACTCATCCATAATCCTCAACCAAGAAATCCCTTATGCTACTTGTGACATCTCCAACCCAGATCCCACTGTAAGAAGAAAACCAAAATGCAAGAGGACCCCAACTATTTACCAAACAAGTATCTGCTTCTGCCTAGCAGCCAATCCGGCTCATCAAGACTGTAAACTGAGAGAAGAACCTTGCAGATCCTCCAGGCTTCCTCCCCCCACACTCACCTTCCCCATTTGACGTTGAGCCTGCGGCCATTGACGATGAGTTTGTTGAAGGATTTCTCAGCAGCCACCTCTGCAGCCTGTCTGGTGGCAAACTGGATGAAAGCACATTGCTGCCTCTGCACCACTGTTATCGTCCGGATCTCCCCAAACTGGTAGAAGTGATTTCTGTGTGGGAAAAAAAAATTACTGTGATACCCCACTACTCCCAGTCACAGGGTACAGGGCAGGAAAAATAGGTATGCCCAGAAACTTTCTCTTCTCTTGCCCCTGTTCAAACTAATCATTAGAAATCAATAATCAATCTATTAATCATAATTAGCCCTCTGTGCAATTATGGAGCAATAAAAGCTCTGCAGCAGCTCCTCTCAGTAACTAGCTAGAGGATACAGAACTTCCTTGTAAAAAGGGTTCCACAGTACCCCCAACAGCTCAGAAGGATGACTCATCTTTAAAGAAACAGATTTTAATCAAAGCATTTGCAATGTGCCTGTTTGTTCTCCAACAAGCTGGCACTCCTCTGCACTTGCCCACCAACCAGTTCCCCATTAAGAAAAACTGAAAGCCAGATTTATTTTAGGTCCTCACTTGAAGAGCCTTTATCAAGGTGTCAAACAAAAAGGCAAGGGCAATACAAATTCACCAACACACCTGAGATCTGATTCAGTGATGGTATCTCCAAGCCCTCCAACATACAGTGTAGTAATAGTCTTGTCCTCGGGAGGATCTAGACGAGGCATGGTTGATGCTCGTTTCAGAAGTTTGTCAGCCACGGGATCATTAATTCCATAGTAACGATCTTTGATGTTTTGGTCAGCCAGAGGATCGTCTGGATCTGTAGGTTTCTCATGTCTAAGGTTCAACAAACAAAGCATTTTATAACATCAGGGATGACTGAATGGATTAAAATGACTGTAGTGGCCAGTTTCCCTTCTCAAGGCCTCAGGTCAATTATATCCTTAACTCTGTCCACATAAACATGCCAAAATGGAACAAAGCCCTGAAAACTTCAACCGCAGCCAGGACTGCATCAAGTTCTGAATGAATGGCACTTCTGACAGCTCGACACTCAGCACTACACAACACAAGAGCTGGGTTTGAAACACCCTCTTGTTCAAATGCAAAGATCTCTGCTTGAGGGGACTGACGCCACGAAGGGGAAAAATGAACTACACAAGAGGAGAGCTGCAGTCATTGCTTTGGCAAACCACACAGCCAACTTCTCACAAACCAAGCTGCCACCACAGAGATTCATTTGCTGGCACTGGATGCAAGTTTTGCCCTGACTCCAATCACTGCAGTGTCTCCTGCCCACTGCAGCATCTCCAAGGGAAGCTGCATGTGACCATGGTGAACAGACTGACTGTTCAAGCTGTGTCTGTACCTGTAGGGACACTCCTCTCCTCTCTTGCACTCTCCTTTTACCCAGAAGGAACAGATGTGAGGACGGTTGCGTTTGTAGTACGGAGTGGTTCGGGCCAGCTTCAGCAGCATGTCACTGGTAGAAGTAGCTTTTCCTAGTGCACCAACTGGTCTAGTGCCATCAGAATTGGCTATCTAAAAGCAGGCAGAACACAAATAATCATGTGTATATCAGCACTGAACACTAATGCACAGAATCAGAGCAAGCAAGTGGTTTTAAGAGAAGCTAGGTCATTGCTCCCCTTTCCTCCCCACACACAGCCACACAAAAAGCATGGTCATGGCTACACTTACCTCTCGCTCCATGTTCTGGGTGTAGTACTCTTTGTTCACGTCAGATTTAGGCATTTCATCCTTAAGGGAGAGTCCTGCATCCCGGACTTGGATAGGCAAACCTAAAATGAAACAAAAAAACCCCAACAAATCCATATGAAGAACAAGCTGAAAGAGCAGAAATAGTGATTTCTGTAACCCGCAGTGACCAAAGATAACTCATCTGCTGATAAGGGAAACCGCTCTGCCATTGAACCTCTGAAGAGATATGACCACCAAGACCTGTTCTTCTCAAAGACTGTCCAGTGCCAATTACATGCACACATTTAAAGTCATTTCACCAACTCCCATTTCAGAGGGCAGCTCCTTGTCTTGGATCAGGTTTCTGGGTACACACCATATTCCAGGTCCAGCAGGCAGGTCTGACAGACATTCTTCAGCTTGCTGCAGGTCTGGCACACTTCTGTCTTCTTGAAGCGCATCCGCACCCCAGGGCACCAGCGGAACACCGTGAAAGGCCTGGCACAAATCTGGGACAGAAAGGAGACACTTGGTTCACTCTGCACAGAGTTATCCTTCTGCTTCTTGCACGGAAACAAACTCCAAACTCATCTAGCTTCTTCAAACCATAAATGCAACTTATTTGTCCTAAAGCTAAGACTCAGAGCTCAGGAAATATTTGTTTCTGTTTGGGGCTTTACTTTGACAGGAGGAAGTTCTAGGGAAGTTTTTCTTTTCTTGTTGTTTTTCTTTTTATTTATTACAATAACCAGAGTGCAAGTCTACTCAAAGACACAGAAATTCTCTTTGATTCCAGGTGATGTCAGTGTGGAGCTTCTAGAGATGAATTACAATGACAGATACATCAGGAACCAGCACAGCAGCAGCCTGGGAGAGGTTATGACAGCTTTGGTCCAGACAAGTGATGCTCCTTCTTATCTCATGGAATGATGCATTTGTTTCCTCTGCATGTACAGCTTGAGCACGCAATACAATCTCAATCTGTAGAGATTTCCACATATACCTTCTCTCTACCTCAGACAAAAACTGATAAAAGGGCAAAAACCTCCTTTAATTTCCCTCAGTCCAGGCAACACTGAGCATTTCTTGCTCTTGGAAATAATAGTGGCTTATTTCTTAGACAGCCAACACAAATCACCCCATAGCCATGAATAACATGCACAGCAAAACCCAGACTCCAGGTATTTTGCACTTCTGAGTAAAAACAAACTTGCACAAGAAAACATAGATCATTTAAAATGCTGAAATAACTTCAAATAAAGCACAACAGTATTCACAAAACCTTGTTCTGATAAACATGAAGATTATTTAGACAGACTTAGGATTTGCTCCATTATTTTACTGTTTTAGGACCAACTTTGTCTAACAAGCACAGTAGACTGACCTAAAAATTTATGTAGTTACATAAACATTTTAAGTTAACCCAGATAAGCACTCTTCTGAAGATGACAGGTTTTTAATCATTAAAATGCATTATTCCTAGATCTGCACCTATTTTGACATTCTTCCTTCGAAAGACACAAACATACCTTGCATTCTTTTCCATATTTTTCTTTGGTCTGAAATATAATAAAAAACAATAAAAGAAAACATGAAATATCATCAATTCAACATAAAACATGAAACATATCATTGATGTTATAACATAGTAGGTTTTTTCATAATTACGCTGCATTTAGACTCACTCACCCCTGTGTATTTAGCTTACACCTTGGAAGGGCAACAGGACAAAAAAAATCCTAAATACTCTCAATACCCTTTTGGTTCAGAAACATTCATTAAAAACAGTATTTTGAGTCCCACCTCCTGTACTGATGAAAGGTGAGGATGAAATGGAGCATTAACAGCTCTTTTTAAGGAAAGGTGATGTTACATGAAAGAAGCCCATGAAAACAAAGAGGTTTTGGAAATATCACCTATACTACCATTAAGGTTATGTTTCCTAAGAACAACCCAATCTCTCTCAGCAGACTTTGTGGAACACGAATGTGGAGGAGATCATGTCAATGCAGGTCACAGGCAACCAGGCCAGGCAGAGAGAAGCAACATAACATGGACTGACTCACCCTGCACAGAGGAAACCAAGGAAAACAAACAGGAACTTAAACTATCTTCGTAAGTCACCTTTAATTTAATTTTAGAGATGCATATTTGTCACATTTTAGAAATTGAGCTAATTAGTATTTCAGCAGCTCACAGCTCTCCATGTTGGAGTCTGCCAATACTAAAACTTAATTTTCTACTATTTCCTGCACTCCAGACACTGGACTGTGTCATCTTCCTCTCCTTTTTGATTGATTTGTTCTNCCGCGCCCCCCGCTCACCGCATCCTCCCAGTTCTGCCGGTTGTAGGTGTTGGAGCCCAGCGATGTGGACATGGCGGCTCCGCTCCGCTGCCGGCAGGCGGCGGCCGGAAGTGACGCCACTTCCACCAGCGCCGTGGCGGAAAAGGCGGGCTGCGGGACGGTGACGTCACAACGCCGAGGCCGCAGGGGGCGCTCCAGGCACAGCTCAACGGGCGAGACCACGGACAACGAGAAGGGGGGAGCACGGGGACGAGACCATTGCGAAAAGGCGGGGGAAGTCCGCTTTTTGTTTTGTTTAAATAATGATTGTTTTCGAATAAGAGCCAGCGCAAAGAATCCGAGAGCCACGTGTGTTTTATTGAAGGTCACTACACGACGTCAAGCATAAGGCAACAGGCGCCTGTCGGGGAGCAGGGACAGAGGCAGGGACACGCCAATACCTTTCCTATTGCCTACAGCACCTACAGGGAGGGGAAAAAACAGCTCGCCGAGCTCATCAGAGCGCTCAGAACGCCATAACCCAATGCACCTTTTGTTCGTAGTGAGAAGGGCGCAGGGCACGTTGGCCCNTAAATCACACCCCTAACTATGATATTTCACACCAACAACGGCTGGAACCAGATCCTGTTGTGCAGAACCAGCTGTTCAGGAGTGTGTGTTCACTTCAGCATCTCCTCCTGCATCCAGTCCTATTTTAGTCCCCAAACCCACAGTTTTAGGGCCACCACAGAGAGAGGGAAGGACTGCAGGGTCCAACAGGCACATACCATCCGAATATAGGGGTTTTCTCCAAGACATGTCTGGCACAGGATAGGGAAGTCCTGAATCGAGCAAGAAGAAATCAGCAATTTTTAACAAGCTCTGCCATCACAACAGCATTCAAGTTACACTCTGAAAAATGCTCTAGTTTAACTCATCACAGATTAAAAGATGCAAGTGGATTCAAAGACAGCGGGAGAGCTGCAAGCCACGACCCAGGCCCAAATTATTATAGAATGACAATCTGCTGGCTATTATAGCTTATTGTAAAACTTAGGATAACCAAACAAAAAGCGTATTCTTGAGATCTGAACCCGTCAGTGCCCGGACTGCAGCAGGAGACACCGCCCCCGTTGTCCCTCAGCTGCGATTGTCGGCACTGGGCCCACTCGGGAGACGCCTCAGCTCTAAGGGACGCGGCCACGGGCACACGAGGGGCCCAGCTCAGCGCCCGCAGCGCCGGCAGGGCTCCTGTTGCCCCGAACCGCGGCGCGGGGGAAGGGGCGGCGGAGCAGCTCGGTCCCTTTGCACCGTAAGGAGGGTCCGAGGAGCCGCGCAGAGCCCTCCCGGGAGGCAGAACCGCAGGTGGCGGGTCCCCAGGGCCGGTGGCGGGGCCGCAGGGCCGGTGGCGNCACGTGTGTTTTATTGAAGGTCACTACACGACGTCAAGCATAAGGCAACAGGCGCCTGTCGGGGAGCAGGGACAGAGGCAGGGACACGCCAATACCTTTCCTATTGCCTACAGCACCTACAGGGAGGGGAAAAAACAGCTCGCCGAGCTCATCAGAGCGCTCAGAACGCCATAACCCAATGCACCTTTTGTTCTTAGTGAGAAGGGCGCAGGGCACGTTGGCCTGCAGCAAACCCCAGCCCCAGGCATAGCTCAAGGCTTGGGTCCTGGGAGGTCTTTCTGTAGTCGTGTTGCAAGTGCAGCAGCTGTTTTGGCTACTGAACAGGAGAAGTTGTGGCCAGAGGTGAAGTGCTTTGTTATCTGGACAGGGAAAGCTGCAGCAGGTACTAGCACTACACATTAACTACTAACTACAAGTCTCAAACTCATGCTGTACATCTGTGTGTCACCTACACAGAGTTGTAAACGTGATGCCTCGCCGCTTTGAGACCCGCTGCAGGATCGGGGCTGTAAGCTGTGAGCCCCTCCAGCACACCATGGCAGGTTTCTTGCACTAAGGGAGATGTTTTGGGGTGCTGCACCACCCCTCCGGAGAGCAGGCAGCCTCATCCTGCCCCTCCATGCAGAGGATTCACAGATCCAGGCTGGCAGAGCCATGGCACAAGCATCTGGAGTGAAATGGCCGTGGCTGGATGGTATTCAAGCCTTTCCCAGCACAGCAGCACGTCAAAGCCCCTCAGAAATGTTTAACAAAGGTCAATGTCTGAAGTGGGAATGCTCTGCAGGAAGAGCCATCTCGCCTGCCTGCACTAGCCATGCACTTACTGGTAATTCAGTCTCCTGGATACAGAGCTCTTAATCACCCATTTTAGCTTGGACTGCAGCCAAATTACACCCCGAGTAAATGACCTTCTGGTACAGTGTGTGTAGTTAACATATAATGAGTTTCCACCTTTACACCTCCCTCCCACCCACCCTAACTGGAAAAACAAAGATTATGAACCCAAATCACCGCTGTAACTTTATGATTACCAGAACTAACATTAACTCTCCAGGTTTCACACCCTCATTGCTACAATCCCTAGCAACACAACATTTATTGAGCTGAAGTCTGCCACGGAGCCTTTCTGGAGCATCCCTGCCTCTCCAGCGCATTCCTGCCTAAGTCAAGAGCTGCAGCAGAACCTGAATTCCCAGCTCGCAGCACCTCCTGCTGCCACATCCAGCTGAGACGCAGCGGGCTGATGGCGGGCTCGGATGCCAGTCAGATCCATGAACACTACAGTACACTATGTTTAAAGTTTAAAGGCAAACTGATCAACTCCTTTGTGAAAACACATCTGCCACCTCGGCTAAGCAAGCTACATATGCCAGAGGAGTAGGGCTCTACGGCCCAGCCCCCACAGTTGAGGTATCCTATGAGGAAGCAGAAAACCAAAAGAAAAGATCGTGCTGGTGGCAGTAACTTGCTAGAATGCAGAAGGCAGGGACGCTCCTCAAAATGTTTGGGAAGGGCATAGCTCTGTGTGAAAGAGAAGTTGTTCATTATTGGGTATGGAACATCACGTTTGTGGGCTGACACGGAGAAAAAAACCAGTATGGGTTCTTTTCTGCTGATAAATCCAAATTCAGCCCTAATTATCTGTTGATAAAGCCAAATTCAGTGCAAACCTGGAGAAAAGGAGATCTTTCTCTGTGCTCTAACATGTGCTGCAAGTTACTCTAGCCTGTAGCAGTGAGGGGAAGTGGAGTGGTGGTTAGTGGGAGCTACGACAAGGGGAGAGAGAACAAACCAGCCCAAACCACGGCAGCCTCAGCCCCCTCGTGGCGGCTGGCCGGGCCCGTGGCACACCCACACATCACAAAGGAGCTCTGGCAGAACCTTTCTGCAGGTGCTTTCTCAGGGTGCCAGTCCATCCAGCCGTCGGGAGCAAGCGCTGGGAGCCGCTACGGGAGCACGGGGCCGAGGCTGAGCTCCACGTGATGGGTGAGCCAGATCACCTCCGAGGTGTGGTCGCCGTCCTCGTTGGGCCGGATGGGAGCAGTGAGGTTTTTGAACTCGTGCTTCATCTTGAAACTCACGGTCACTTCGCCCTCCTCTTTCTGCGGGGTGACCTTGATGAAAACTCCCACCTTATTGGCTTTTCTGAAGGCAATAACGCTGCAAGGCAGAACACAGAGGAACACTGGGTCAGCCAAGCTCTCAAAGCATTGTTCCAAGTGGAACAATGCTCTCAGAGAAACTCAAACCACACTGAAGACAAACAGGAGGAGAGTGAGTTACTCAAAGAGCCAAGTTTTTAAGGGAGAGGATCCCCACAGGACACTCACTCAGGGTCATCCTGGAAGTCTTGAGGCTCTGCCAGCTCATCATACTCTGCTGCAGCATCTTTGCCAGCCAGAATAAGTTCCTTGGGAGGAACTGCCACCTGAAACAGAGCATGGAGAGAAAGAAGCCTTTCAGCACTGATCACCAGCTACACTGCAAGCAGGAGAGGGTCCTCCCTTTCTGAGGTCTGCTTCACTACAGTTTAACAGAAAAGTGATCAATCCTCAGCTTTTCTCTGCTCCAGGACCACCTGATTGCCACCCTGCCAGTGAAATAATAAATTTCTCCCTTGGGTTTTGGGTATCAGTGAACAGACAATTTCAAAATACTTCATGAGCTGCTGTTTACATTGGTGACAGTCATTTAAGCTCCAAGGAGGGAATCGCAGCACAGTTGGCAGGGGTTGAAGGGCATGTGAAAAGTGTGGCCTGTGGAAGGCCAAATGGGAGTGGTAAACCCTGGAAGAGGCTTGGGCTTACCCAGTAGAAGGGTACAATCAATACCTTGGCAGTGCTGTTGATGTTATCAGGGTCTCCCTCCTCACACTCCAGCAATGTGACATGTGTGACGTTCTCCACAGGATTAGTCAGAGTCAGAAGGACTTGGCTCTCCTGGGGAGATTCAGGAATCACAGTTCAAGAAGCAATTGTGCTAGAACTCATTGTTACTATAAGCACTTCCATCTTTGACTGATCAACACCTTCAAAAATTGCATCACATCCTCTCAATGGATGGATAGCAACCACCCCCATCTCTAAGAAAGGCATGCAAATGGCATGCAAAACTCTTAATATAAGAAATATGTATTTTGGGAGTCTAGCTGAGATTTCCACACCTTTTATTCTTCAGACACTGGCAAGTGCTTGTGATGCCAGATGTCACATTGCACAGCAATCTACTGCTGCAGTGACAAGTACATGCAGTGCTACCCTGGCCACTCCCCTAAAACCTGCATCCTCTAAATGGAGTGAGTGGGGCCCTCAGGGAACAAACACCACACCACGTCATCTTCCAAAAAGATCCCACATTCACAGCTCCTGGCTATGTCTCAGCCTAAGACATTTCTGGGAAAGCTACTGACCTTCATGTAGCGCAGGTTGGGAATAGACATGATTCTCACTTCAGGGATGTAGTTACTACAAAATAACAGAGCAAACGACTGTGAGGGACTGTGTTGCTGTCTGTAACACACCTCCTGAAGCAAAGGGAGGTATGAGAGCTATTAGAACTTTCCTAAAAGGAAAAATGAAGAGTCCTTTTGCTGTATAACCCTAATCCTACAAACCCCTGCTACAGTCTGGGGCTGGCACAGTGTGCAGTGTTTTTGTCAAACTGCCGAAAGCTTTAGTAGATCAGCAAGCAAACCTATTACAGATAAACTAAATATATTTAAAAAGGTGATTACACCATCGCAAGGGATGACACAATCCTACAAGAGGTCACAGCACAAGTCAAAGGAAATTAAAATAGAAGGCGTTAACTAAGCAGGCAGTTGTTGTCCCCACTCCCCATTTCTTACTTACACAGCAACCAGCTGGATCTTGAATTTGATAGATGTTGGATTGAATTCTGGCTTGCTCAGGTTATGTTCACATTTCTAGGGAGAAAGGTATTTAAGTCAGCACCAAAAGGCAGTGTGCAGTCACGCACTGAAGAGTCAGAGCCACAAGAATCGTGTCACCAGCCATGACATTACAGCCTCTAGCACAGCATATATAAAAACTACCTGGGGTGCATGTAGCCAACAGTGTGTTCAGTTATTGATACTCCAAAAATGTCATATCCAGCACTACCTGTGCAACCTCAGAAACACAACACTTGGAACCAGTCTAGAAAACACCTGGACACCGACTGCAGCACAAGTACCTGTAAGCCCTCTGATCTATGATCCAGAATCTATTAAAAAATGAAGCAGCTACAAGTCCTGAACTCCTCACAGGCTACTCTTCAAACAGAGGATCAGTCTGACATTACTTATTTCTGAGAAAATATTCGGCATTTGCAAAGCATTCTGCATCTTAAATACTTACAAGAATATTGCTTATTACTTTAGGAACTAGATAAATAAACACCCTTGTACGACTGAGAAAACAAATCATGTAGTAAAGGCCATGTAGAAAGCCAACAGCAGAACTTGGATTTAACTCTTGCCTGTCTTCATTTCCCAGATCTCTGCTTTGCTTCTCTGAAATACCCTCTTTCTGCCTCCACTCTAGTGACATTTCAGTATTCTGCACTGCCTCTCCCTAACACTTTGTTTGTTGCCTTTTGTCTTTAGTAACAGCAACAACTTTTGACTTTGACTGTGCTGGCAGCCTTCTCTGATTCCTTGGCTAGGCAGGGCACTAACACAAACCAGCTTTGTGTCCTTTGACAGTGCTGTCCCCCTTTCACTACTGTCATCACACCAGAGATGGGAAAGCAGCCTCCCTGAAGCCCTTAGTGCTGTTACCACTAACATGGCTGAGAACTTTCAACAACAAGCATTTGAGCCATTTCTTTTAAAAGAGAAACACACAGCCCATTTCCCAGCACCCAAGTTCTGTGAGCCTGGAAAAGGCACTCTTCTGGACTGAATTCCCTACCCGGCAGCGCAGCGAGCGTTTGATCAGGAGGTGCTTGTGACGTGGGTAGAGCTGGGAAGCACAGATGGGCTGGAAGTCAGGCTGCAGCAGGCGCTGGCGCAGAGTCGTCACTGGGAGCACAGCAGAAAGCAAGACAAAGAAATGTCTCAGGAACTGAAACTCGACCTGGATTCTACATATGCTCCTTGAACTGTGTGGAGATCTGCCACCATCTCTAAGACACTTAATTTCACCTGCAGCCCGTAATTCAGAAGCCATTGGCAACTATCACATTTCTAGCAATGAATAGAAAGGCAAAAGCTGAATAAAGGGCTGCCCTGACTGGGCACAGTAACATGAGAGCAACATCCGTGCCAGCCCAGGAGAAACAAGGCACCCACATCTCTCTCCAAAGCTGAGCTGGGATGGAAACAAGAGTTTTGTAATCATCTAGAACACAGTTCTTTCCCTCACCACAGCAAATGAGTTTCACAGCTTTGTTACCCTCACAGCTGGGTGCTGCATGAGTACAATATACAGCTTCTTAGCAAGGAGTTTGCATAACTCAGACTCACACGTAGAATTAGAGAAAACTGCTCCCAAAGCAAGAAACTCCCAGCAGCCAAAACCTCCCATGGGTTTCTCTCAAAATGCAGGCTCCTCACTGTTCCAGTGCCTAAGAGGCAGTGAGCCACCTGGCAGCCTTTCCCTCACTGTGGGGAACCAGGAAAGTTGTCTTCTTCACCAGCATCAAACTCACAATGCCAACAGTCTCATGAGAAAAGGAGACCAAGAGGATCTACCCCTTTCCATAAATGTTTCATGAATTAATTGATACTGTAGACTTTGCAGGCCTGCAGAACTACCAACAACATCCGTTCTACTTGGAGCCACCTCAGCTGGAAGCCCACATCGCTCCTGTACCTGCTGGTTTATCCTGTTCACTCCAAGTCTGACTGATCAATTCACAGTATTTGTGGATTAAACCATGAGTCAGCTAAAGAACTGGCAAGTGTACACAGGCTGTTCCATGCTGATGTCAAAGCAACGCACATTTGTTACTCAACAGCCCAGTTTTGGTTCCAGCTCCCCAGCAGCTGCCATTTCCTTATTTCCTGCTATTATTTGAAAAAGGACATCAGCTTTTTTCCCCCTCCAAAAGTTGATGCTTCATACACACAGAAATTAAGGCCAGCAAGAAAATTAAATAACCCTTCAGGCCTTCTGGCTCTGAGCTTTCCATGTACAACATGAAGCTGAGGCTGCATTCAAAGTTACCATTTAAAAAGTCACGTATTTCCCCGTGTTTCAATCCCAGCATAAAAATGACCTGAAACTTGGGTCATTAAGAACTTCACAAGCTTGTAGGCAATGCCCATGTTACAAAATGTAAGGCCAGAAAGTGACAGAACACTAAGGTTTTACCTTCTGTCAGATTGATTGGTCTTGTGTAGTAATCCTCAGGAAGAGGCTCCACTTCTTCCACTGCATCAGCTGGCTCGATCTTGATCTCCTTCTGGTCTTCTCCTTCTTTCAGGCTAAAGCAAAATAAGGGACAACTCAGTCATGAAATAGGGCACATATGCTTTGACAGCAACAGCAGTAACTGCACTACAGCACAGAAGGCAGCAAGAGCTGAGATTGCAAAACAATGATTGCAACAAGGGTGTGAGCAGTCACTTGTTCCCATTGGGAGAAAGCAGAACATCTGGAGGTGTTGCAGAGAGATGCACGAGGATCTGACATCTCTCCAGCGCTCAAAAGGAGAAATCTCCTCTCACTGCTATCTGCTAATTGTCTATCATTTTTCTAGAGTTACTTTACTGATCTCTTGCCTATGTCTCAAATCCTCCCCCCAAAGGTAACCCCAACCCTGAGACTCACGAGAGTCCAGCGAGGGCACTGATGGGAGCTCCGGGCCTCTGGCGCTGAAGCCTCGTTCCAAGGCCGTATTTGTCCTACAGGGAGAAAAAGAACTGTCACCCTCAGGTCTGCTTCCTGACAGGACAAAAAGACCTGCTGCAAACTCATCCTTTGAGCTGCATGACAAGCATAGGGGTACAAGCAAAGGAAAGCAAAAAGTTAAAGGTATTCAACACTTCCTAGGATACATTTTTCTGCTTAAACTGTTAGCAAGAAGAAAATAATTCCCACTGCACTGCAGATGGAGAAAGACAGATGTGTGTGGCTACTGCTAATAAAGCTGTTTGCTCCTTCCTCAAATCACCAGCCTGCACTACTGACACGTTTTCCCTGGATATTCTCTTCAAAGCAGCTCCATGTCAAGTAGTGTAGTATGAGAGCGAACTGCCAAAAAAAGTGGGTTGATGTGGTTGTGCATCCATCTGAAAGGCTCTGTAGCACTACTTGAAGCAGCTGGAAGGTTCAATCTTTTACAAGCCTCGTTACCTACAAGTCTCTCTCATCAGGAATAGCTGAGCTACTCTTCAGCTTTCTACAGCTGAGCCGTACCCAGGGTGCTTGGAGGCAGACATCTTCCTTCCGGGCAGGGCTGAAAACCTGAGTTCTCAGCAAATGAGAAATGTGAGTATCAGCCTACTCTGGTGATTTTTCAAGGATGAGAGGATTAATGTTAGAGGCACTTGCCTTGGCCAAGCAGACGGCTGTGTCTCAGCCAAGCTTGGTGAAGGACTGCTTTTCAAGTGTACATTACTTACTCAAAGACACTGCCCTGTTTCTAAACTAACATAAAATATTTCTTGTAACAAGTGTTACCCTCTGAAGAGTTAGGCTTCACCTGTGTTTGTTCTAGGCACACCTAAGCCAGAGGCCCTGAGGCAGGGTGTAGGATCTCTTACTCCCCTTCAGTTGGTACCATGAGAGCTTTAATACCAGCAGAAACTGTGAAAAGACTTACCACTACGTGTATAGTGTGTTGCTGTGGAGAGCCCCCAAAATAGCAGCAGGTAGCAACGGAGACAAAAAATGCAGCCATAAGACACAAGCAAGAGCACAGAGCAAGCACAGTTCATTGAAGTAGCAAGCATATGCAGTCACCCAGCTAAACAAAGTGAGCATTTACCTGCCAGGTACAATAAAAAAGTCATTCAAGCTACAACCAAGTCTTAAGGTTAATTTCAGTAGAGATTTCACGCAGAGAAGTGCCAGACAATGCTGATCTATCTGTCACTGAGCTGTGGGATGAACTGCCCTGAGAAAAAGCTGCCACTGGCACTGTGTCTGCAGTTGCACTGCACTTCACTGCTGCAGAACATATTCCTTGGCATGGCAAGTGTAAACCCTTCTGGCACCGTTGGGGAGGACTATCAGAGAGAGTGGCAATGTAATACACAGTAATGAGTGTAAAACTATTCATCCCTAAAGAAAGCCTCATTTTCTTCATGTTGTCCTCAATTAGCCAAGGCTGGGCAGCCCTATTGTGCTACCAACTATCTAATTTTCCAGGCTGAGGCTATTGTGGATCACTTTTCCTGCTCCGAGAGGACGGCACAACAGCTCACCGAGAAGGCCAGGGGAACGTAGTTGCGACGTCGCACCAGCTTCTTCCTGTCCCGCTCGATCTTCTCCTTCTGAGCCAGCTGCTGGTAGTACTCAACCAGTTTGTTAATCTGGAGGGAGGAAAAGGAACAGGGAAGCAATGTCACCTCAGCTGCAGCATTTGCTCGTGAACTAGATGGGGTTCCTGCTACTTGTGTCACTCTGTTCCTAGTATCAGCTGTATTCTGCAGGATGTACTTAAAGAAGTCTGTGTGTCTTAACGTGTCTTAACCCATACTGTGGGTGAATAACTGACTCTCCCTTGGGAATGACGTGTGTTGGAGGGCAGTGTCCAATTCTCACTTAGCAATTCAGCAACTGAGACTTTGTTCATGAGTTTGCCATGACTGCAGAGAGTAATGTCATGTGGCCAAAACTGAGCAATTGGGATTGGCAGAGCAAACAGCATCTTTAGAATCTTCTCCCCCCTCCCCAAGGCTGGTCACATTTAGAGTGGAGCCCTAATGGGTTACAGGGAAGGGTGTTAAAGGTGCAGTTGTGTTTTCCAGATCCTAGACACACTCTTGATTGGAAAACAGCTTTTTTTCACATACATACGCAGCACATTCACCAGTGGTGTTTTAACAGCACCATTAGATAGGATGGTTTCAACTGAGCTTCTTCTCAAAAGGAGATTTTATACTGCGATATCCTCAGGGGAGCCTCTAAGAGGCCTTCCCTCCATTGAATTCAGTCAAGGTGCAGATTAGGAACTGGAACTGGTATCTGAAGGATTATATAGATGCAGAAAAAGTGATTGAGAGGGCCTGACACTCTAACAGCTCTTTCTGGCTGATGCCTTTCAGCCCAAGCACAGCTTTCCCGCTCACTCACCCTCTGTGTGTGAGGATTCTCTGGCTCCTGCCAGCCACCACTCGCTGCACAAGAGAAGAGAAAAAGCAAAGTCCACAGGAGGTTTCCGGATTCCACACAGAAATCACAACAAACACTCACCTATCTTGGTGTTATTTATAAAATATGACATTCCCTATTTTTGCTACACCTATCATTGCAATTGTTCATGTCTGTGCAAATATACACCTCTGAAAGCTTTGCACAGGCAGGTTTGGGCTGAAGGAGCTCTGACAGCTTATATGTTGTGTTTTTAAACAAATGCTGTTTGAGACATACTCAGGACAGCACCCAGGAGTCACTTCAGCAGCAGGTACATCTCTGTATATGTGTGTCTCTTACTACTGTCTGCTGCTGCCTCTGCATCCTCGATTCCATTTGCAGTCACATCAACACTGGAAGTCAGAGGATCTGCCTGGCCTACTCAACCCCATTTTGGGAGCCTGACAGATATTTTCTGTACATCTCACGTACCAAAAAAATAGATGAAAGCTTTGTTCTAGTGCTCTTGTGAAGAGAAAAGCCAAGTTCAAACACTGATTTGCAACTCTAGAATAAGTCTAAATGAACAAAAGCGATGGAAAATAAATTAGATGTTTATGCTGTCAGTCTGAGCGGCTTCAAAGACTGTGAAAGCAAACAAACAAGATCTCAGCTGTGGGGAGAGTGCACTGACTAAAACAGTTTGATAGTTTTCTCACTAGTCAGGTAACACAGGCATGGAAGTGGGTCACATATTCCACTAACTCAGCTCAGCTCTTCAGAGGAGTCTTCAGCAACAAAGAGTTTTCCTGTGAATTTCCAACTACAACTCCAATCCTAGACAGATATCAAGTCCATAGTACAGTCAGGAACTAATTGGATTATCTGTTACCTTCAAAACACAAACTGGGTTCGTGCTGTAACTCAGTTTTCTGTCTTGGACTGTCCCTTACCTACAGACTTGTCTGCCATGCCCACGTCCCGGGAAGTCCAGCGGCAGAAGCCACAGGCCAGGTAATAGGCTTTCTTCATGGTGGTCTTGGCCGGGTCGTCGGGCAGCGGCGCAGGGATGCTCGTGGCCCGTGTGGAAAGGGTGTGCATGCAGCAGGGGCAGTCAAAGCAGTTGGCACACCTGCAAACAACAAGGCAGGGCTCTGAGAAGGGTCCCAGGCTGAGAGAAATGCTCCCGACAACCGCAACAGCCTTAAACCAACAGATCTTTAACTCTTGGGCAACAGCACCAGGGAAAAAGGGCAGCAGAGCCATCACAGGAACGTGAGGGATTCAGAGTCAGCATAAGAGCAGCAGCAGTGAGAAACGAAATGTGATACTAAAAAAACTTTGTATTATGAGATCAGATCATTAAAAAAAACCCAAAAGTGAACAGCACATGACACCTCATGGAAAGACACTTATACCCCAAAACAGACTTAAACATAATAAGCACCCGTGTAGTAAGTTTCAGACAGACATGGGAAGGGGCTGTTTTAAATAGCGAGCCTTGATGAAAAAAAAAGACAAAGCAACTTTACCTGTTCTTTTTCAGCTTGGCTTCAGCTGAAGGCATGTTTTCCAGGCAGCTGGGGCAGTAGTGAGAGTCCACCTGAAGAAGACACACATTACCTGGCACACCTTTTTCCAGACAGCCCCAAACTGGCACATGATCCAACAAGGATTCGTGTCTGGTAACAGCAGGGTGAAGCCAGGGAAGGCTTGATGAATTTTTTGGTATGCAAAACCTTAGCCCATCTCAGCCAGATTTTGATCTTTAATAACACAAATTATAAGGTTTCTGAAGTCAGAATGGATTAAACTTCTCCACTTTGTAAACGGGAAAAGATCAGCTGGGTGTTAACCTTTAGCAGCTACCAGAATCTCATTTTTCAGCTTGAGCAAGAGGTTTTAACATTTTATTCTCTATTTATACGTACGTTTATTTTGTCCTTGCAGTTACACTGGTCAGATATATACACACTTCAGAAAACGCTTTGTATTTCTCTGCTGTCACAACGAATTTTGTCAATTAAAACAACAGCAGCAAGACCGGGGGCCCCTTCTTGAACAGGAATGCAAACTGATTATTACATAGGGACAATGACTACAGTGCTCACACCACAGTGAATTCAGGACGGATGCAGCCAGGTCACAAATCCATTCATCAGAGGCCTTAACATTTCTTTAAAGACGCCTCTTCTGAGATTTAGGCTGCACAGTCATTCTTTCAATGCTTTCCAAATCTATCACAATTTCTTAATTCAACCAGGCATCCACAAAATCAGTTTCACCGATTTTATTACGACAATTTGTCAAACCAAAACCCCTCCACAGCAGAAATCGCAGCGCATAACGAGGAGGGTGTGTGTCTGGGGGGGTCCTTGCCCCTCAGCGTCCGGGCCCGATGGGGATGGGTGTGGGAGGCGATGCCTTGACCCAACCGGCCGGGCCCCGCCGAGGGGTGAGGA
>VZTH01007702.1:2232-18420 GCA_013397815.1 Aleadryas rufinucha
TCATGGAATCATTTCACAGAATGATTTCATAGAATCATTTCATAGAATCATTTCACGGAATCACTTCACGGAATCACTTCATGGAATCACTTCATGGAATCATTTCACAGAATGATTTCACAGAATGATTTCATAGAATCATTTCACATAATGATTTCATAGAATCATTTAATGGAGTCATTTTACAGAATGATTTCATGGAATCACTTCACGGAATCACTTCAAGGAATCACTTCACAGAATCACTTCATGGAATCACTTCACGGAATGATTTCATAGAATCATTTCACAGAATGATTTCATGGAATGATTTCATAGAATCACTTCAAGGAATCACTTCAAGGAATCCCTTCACGGAATCACTTCACGGAATCACTTCACGGAATCACTTCATGGAATCACTTCATGGAATCACTTCACGGAATGATTTCATAGAATCATTTCACAGAATGATTTCATGGAATCACTTCACAGAATCATTTCACAGAGCCATTAAGATTGGAAAAGATCTTCAAGATCATCAAGTCCAACCATCAGCTCAGCACCGCCACTGGATTTCCTCGGTGTTTCCTGGTGCTGGTGTTGATGGCAGTGGGATCAACCAGAGAGCAGCAGCCAAAAGGTTCTCCAAAAGGGAGGAAAGAGCTGCCAGCTGTGGGGGACAGGACATCCAAGGCCTGGTGACCTGCCAGAGATGTCCCACTGGGTCAAATGCAGAGAGCTGGGAAGGAGGAAACGTCCCGGGTTTGTTTCTCAGCTCCTCCACCAACAGCACCTCCCTCACTGCCCCGCTGAAAAAACTGTCACTGTACAAGATTCCTGCAGTATTGATGAGGCCAAAATCCCAGGACAGGCCCTCTGATGGGGAAACAAGGGGTTTGTTTTGAGGTTTGTGTCCTTACAGCGTTTTTCCTCCCCAAAGCTTCTATTCTACTCCAGCGCTGTTACAGTGAGAGACGCAGCGCTGGGGACGAGGGATTTTCTGTGAGTGCCACTTGAGATCCTGCACATGGAAATGAGTGTCAGGGAAAGAGGATGGAGCCATGGAACAGCCTGATTTTCCTAGGGGCTTCTCTTCGTGCTTGCTTTCCTTGTAGCCTGCAGGGCAGACAGAGCAAGCAATCCAAAGTCAGGGATGAGTGGCAAGGGAGACCAGGAGCATTCAGTGCTCTGAGCCTCCTCCAAGGGAATTCAGTGTGGGCTTTCCCGGATCAAAGTTGGTCCCCCACAACCCATTGTAATTTATGTGTGCTGGAGCCATGGAACAGTGCTGAGCTCATGTGGTTTGGTACTTAAGTAAACATGTTTGTGGAGTTCCTAATGCATGACAGAAAGGCTGGATCGAAGGTTTCCCTGGGCTAGGAGGAGCAGGGAAAACAGCCATATGTAAGGAGCCGTGTGTCCCACTGAGGAATGCAGCAGGAAGGCTGGAAATCAGGATTTTAGTCTTGGATGAGGAGCTATTTCTTGTGATTATGGGGTTGAGGACCAAGCATCCCATTACACATGGGCTCACCCCATTATTCCTGAGCTCATCCCATTATTCCCGAGCTCATCCCGTTATATCCAGGCTCTGGAGCTGCTGCCTTTGAAATTCTTATCCTCTTTCCCAGAGTAAAAGCCATATTCTCTCTTAGGGCTGTAAAGCTGCACACATCCCAAATGATTCCCGAATGAGGGAAAAGCACAGCAAGAAGTTTGCCTTAGCTGGAAGAATAAAGTGACAGAAGTGACCTGTCCTGTTGTGGGGAGGATGGAAATTCAATATCATGACTTATTTTTCTATCTAGTGGAGTCTCATTTATTAAATCTGACTGTGCAGCTGGATAATACATCATTAAACCAAAATAACACGGTATTTTTAATTTTAAAAGATGATTTGATAAGGGTTTTTTTTTTTTGAGTCCTATTTGGGTAGGGGGATTTATTTAATTTCAAGGCAACACCGACACAAATCCCGAGCCCTTGTCACCGGTGGTGTTTTCAGAATGAGCAGGGGAACCATAATAATGGGTTTGTTTGATGTATTTTTAATGTGCGTTCTAAAGGCTCCCGTCTGATGAAGCATCCTGAGAAACGGACCTTCCCCAGCATTTCCTACCCCAGCACATGGATTTCATCTCCAAAGCCAACCACAAGAAGCAAACCACGTGTTAACAGCGTGGGAACACCAGGGAGAGGGACCTTTCTGGCTCACGAGGAGATTTTGGGATAGCTTTGCCCCACTGACATCTCTTTCATCAGGGAGACAGATACCAGAGCTTTTTGGGGATGACAAAAGCAACTGGAAGCAGGAAAATGAGAGGAAAACGTGTGTGTGAACTGGGATGAGCTGGGAAGCTTTGCAGATATTCCATAGGTTGTGAGATGGAGTAGTTGGAGACTGAAATGCTGATGAACCTCACAAATTTCTGAGGAGAACCCCAAACTTAATTGGAGACTGAAGTGCTGATGAACTCCACAAATTTCCGAGGAGAACCTCAAACTTAGTTGAGACTGAAATGCTGATGAATCTCAGAAAATTCCGAGGAGAACCTCAAACTTAGTTGAGACTGAAATGCTGATGAATCTCAGAAAATTCCGAGGAGAACCTCAAACTTAATTGGAGACTGAAGTGCTGATGAACTCCACAAATTTCCGAGGAGAACCCCAAACTTCCACGGAGTTAGGACAAACACTGGATTACATTTAGGATCCAGATACCCAGAAGAAGACAGCACCCACAGCACTCGCTCTGGAGCGATGCTGTGATCCTGTCACCATCCACTCAATGCCAGAACTACTCAAGTGAGAGTTTCCTGCGGGAACGAGGATTCCTGACAAGGAAAATGAATTCCCAGGGGGGCAGGAGGTGACAGAGTGCTCTGGGACAGCTTGGGTGGCACGGAGAAGAGGAATGGGCGGGCTGGAATCTGCTGTCCGTGCCACAAAAGCCGGGCGTGAGACACAGAACCAGGAGCAGCAAGGTCAGCGCAAGCCAAGGGGGTGCTTTGCCATATCCCATCCCCAAAATTTCCTGGCTGGAAGAGGATGCTGGAGCTCTGCAGGCATCCAAAAGCATCAGGCTGTTGCAAAAAATAACATTGCACCTCCAAAGCACCAGGGAAAAGGGAAGAGCATCCTGGTGAACTCCCACCGTGTGTTTAATCTGAGTTTATCTTCTGATGAGGGCAGGAGAAATGGACTTGGCAAACCTAAAGGACTTGGGTTTAAGCTCGGTTTTATGTTTTCTTCTCAGCCTAACTGTGAAAACAAGTCACAGCTCAGATTTGGCAGGTAAGGGTGAAAGAAAAGGCAGTTGGTGATGGCCTGGACAGTGTCCTCCCCCTGCCATCCTGGTGCCACCTGTGACAGGGGACGTCTCGGGACAAGATAAAATCTCAGTAATGGAAAGGGAAAATGGGGCTTCCTAAACACACACACACACAAAATACAATCCACTTGTGCAACACTTTCCACGGCTATTGAAGGGATGGAATTCAACAAGTTCTCATGGAATCTCCTGAGCTGGGGGAGACCCCCAGGGATCATGGATCCAGCTCCTGGCCCTGCCCAGACCCCCCAACAACCCCACCCTGGGCATCCCTGGCAGCGCTGCCCAAACTCTCCTGGAGCTCTGGCAGCCTCGGGGCCGTGCCCATTCCCTGGGGAGCCTGGGCAGTGCCTGACCACCCCCTTTTCCCAATATCCACCTGACCCTCCCCTGACACAGCCATTCCCTGGGTGCTGTCCCTGTCCCAGGGAGCAGAGATCAGCTCCACTACAGTAAATAAAAGATCTCAATTGAAGCCCAGGCTGATGGTTATGAAGGCACTGAACACAAGGTGCGTGCTCCAGAGCTGCTGCTGGTGCTGAGCACTGAGCTCAGGCTGCTCCCCTGAGCTGGGGCTGCCCTGATAGTCAGACGTGGAACCGGAGAAAAGAGGAGCAAAACCCAAAATAGACGCGCGCGCACACAAAAATGCAGAAAGAGCGTTTCTTTTTATGTCTGTCTGCTGAGCTTAGAGGGCTTTCTTGGCTAAGTCTGAGCTAAATATTACTGAAAATAGCACAGCGCTGCAGCTATTTCAAAGCTCTGTCTGTATTTGTTCTGTGCACTGGGTGGGCAGGAAGCTCCCTTTCATAAATCACTTTCAACGAGACAGTAGGCTATAAAAAGGGAGGGTTTTTTTCCCTTTAGTGTTTTTACTTCTGAGCGTTCTGAAGTGGCACAGGCTGCACACTGGGGAGAGTTCAAAAACGTGCTCCTTGCTGCTCCACAGATCTTCTCTCACACATGAGAGACCCAGGCAGACACCGGGCAGACAGCCCTGTGCTCCGAGGTTGACCAGGTCATGCTTAGACTGGGCTAAAGTATTCAAAAAATGTTACAGAAGGGCAGATTTAGGTGAGATATTGGGAAGGAATTGTTCCCTGGGAGGGGGTTGACACAGGAAAGCTGTGGCCGCCCCTGGATCCATGGAAATGTCCAAGGCCAGGGCTTGGAGCAGCCTGGGACAGTGGAAGGTGTCCCTGCCCATGGCAGGGGTGGCACTGGATGGGCTTTGAGGTCCCTTCCAACCCAAACCATTCTGGGATTCTCTGATTTTTCATCCTCTTCTCATTCCCAGCCCTGTGCAAGGCCCTCCACCAAGCAGTTTCCAAGGGCACTTCCAGCCTCAGGAACCCCTGTGGTGGAATCATTGCCCAGGGAAGAAAACAGGTGAGTCAGGAGAGGGACTGGGACAAAATTGTCTCCTGGGACATTTTTGGGCACGGTCAGGCAGGGATGTGCTGCAGGAGGAAGGCTGTGAGGACGAGGGGAGAAGAAGGTAGGAGAACCTACTGAATCCAGGGATTCTGCTCAGAAGATCCTTCTTAAAACTTAAGGATTGAGCTTTGCACTCCAAAAGGATCCAGCTGCAGGTTAGGTTGCTCCCGGTGGCGGATTTTAGGAACAACAGGGTGGGAGAGAGGCAGGGAGTCAATGCCCTCTGCAAGGAAAAGCTGCTGCCTGGTTCAGCTCATGGAATCACGACTTTTTTCCCCACTAATACCACAAAAAACCAGGGATCTGCACATCAGTGTGGAGAATGTGCCCCGGGATTTTGGCACCGGGCAGCTAAAACACCGCGCAGGAATAAACGGCACTGGGGGAGGAGATTTTCCTCTGGGGAAACTCACACAGACAGGGAAGCACGGGAAGGTCACACCTGATAAAAGTCAGGGACAGCCGAGCCCAGAGAGCCCTCTGCAATCAGCTGCTCCAGCACTGAAAATCTTCATAAATCCAACCAACAATTCCAGCCCCAGCCTTTCCCCGGGGTGCTCTCCCAGCCTTTGGACTCCACAGCTTAGCATCACCCTAGGTTTGGAAAAGTCTTTGGGCTTCCCATCCTTGGAAGTGTCCCAGGCCAGGTTGGAGAACCCTGGGGTAGTGGAAGGTGCCCCTGCCCATGGAACTGGATGGGCTTTAAATCCCTTCCAACCCAAACCAGTGTGGAGAGTTGTCCATCCTCCTCCTTCCTGACACCACCCCAGCGCGTCAGGAGAGCGTTCGTGGTGGTGGAGCTCACGGTTCAGGTTTAGATTAGTGCCCCACAGAGGAGTAATTCTTCAAAAAGCCCAAACAAACCCAACTCCACCCAATACCAGCAACTCCAGAGCCTTTCCCAACTCGGTGGCTCAGATTTCACTGCCTCGTGTTAATTGATCCTGACTTAGGAGAGACCAGCCAGTGCTGGGAAGGCAGCTTAAATCTTCTCATTTTCCATGGCAAATATCAGGGTGAATCACCAAACCCAGGCTGTGCCCTCGGAGCCTGCAGCATCCCATGCTCAGCATTCCCTCGCTGCTTTTAGCTCCCTACATTTGTCATGGGACCGCCGGGGATTTGCTGAGTGCTGAAGTTTGCTTTTAAATTCCCTTCCAATCACGGAAACCACGCCGTTAAGTGGAGCCATTGTGATGTGATTTGCTGAAAATGAGCTATCTGGAAACGAATTCTGGTGGTTCTGCGTCGGCTCAGCTCATGGTGTGTGGCTTTGATCAGAAATAAAGGGAAATCTTGGAACAATAAAGTCAGAAAAATTCGCCCCAAACCAAGAGTGTGAAGTGTAAAAGCGTTGATTGAAGCTGAGTGAGAAATGGCAGAAATCCTCTGGTTTTGCACAGTGGTGTAAGGAGTTAGTTCAGGGGTGGTGTAGCTGTTGTTAGTTATTGAATGCCATAATTTGAGATATATCCATATATTTATATAGATATATATAGATATGAATATAGAGATATATTTCACATTTAAAACAAAGAAACCCCTGCATGTCACACACCACCATTTCACCTCTTCTCTCCCTTAGACATGGATTTCAGACCTCCAAAAATAGATAAATAATATTTTCCGTCGTGTCTGCCATAACCTTGGCGAGTGGGATGTGAAGCTGCTTTTCCACCACCTCCCCAACGTGCTGGAATCATGGATTTATAGCTGGAATGTCATCCAGCAGCAAATTCAGATATTCACTGCACCCCCAAAGCTGAGCTGGGACGTGGAGAGGCTCCAGCATGTCCTGACTGGAGCAGCTCCTCTGTGGAGCCAGGCTGGGAGAGCTGGGGCTGCTCAGCCTGGAGAGGAGAAGGTTGTGTGGAGACCTCCCAGCTCCTTCCAGGGTCTGAAGGGGTACAGGGAAACTGGAGAGGGACCCTGCAGCAGGAACTGGAGTGACTTCAAACTGAAAGAGGAAAAATCAGGTTGGATATTGGGCAGGAATTGGTCCCTGTGAGGGTGGGCAGGCCCTGGCCCCGGGTGCCCAGAGAAGCTGTGGCTGCCCCTGGCTCCCTGGCAGTGCCCAAGGCCAGGCTGGACACTGGGGCTTGGAGCAGCCTGGGACAGTGGAAGGTGTCCCTGCCCGTGGCAGGGGTGGCACTGGATGGGCTTTGAGGTCCCTTCCAACCCAAACCAGTCTGGGATTCAGTGAAAACCAGTACCAGTGATGGTGCCTTGCAAGGCATGTTGATCCGAGATGCCCTTCCTCAAACCTTCTCCAGCAGCAGCTTTTGCTGCTCAAATTACCTCCATTTTAAAAATAAGAAGAAATCAACCAGAGATCTGTAAATCCTCTCCCATCCCAGGCTCACCAGCAGCAATAGCACCTGCAGAACTTAAAATTTTAGTAAAAAAGCTTCTGAAACTGTTGAGAATTCCATCAGTGTATCCCACGAGAGGAACAAGCTGTCAGGGCTTCATCCACAGCCTTGCTGGAGACAAGGATTGAGGCTGGAAGGTTGCAGGTGGGTCCAAACCAAGAAACCTGGGGACTGGAAACTGGAAATTAGCCTTGGAGAGAACTTGGGTGAGAGATGAAGGATGCAGGAGAGAGCAGCTCTGCACGCTCGTGTGTGCACATGTTCCACCCAGGAAATGGGGCTGGAGGCCCTCCAGAGGATAAAACCCCTCCTGGCAGGGCTGGGCAGAGGATTCCAGCTTCTCCCCACGTTCTCTGCCCAGGAAAGGCAGAAGGAAGCTGCTGCTTTTTTACAAGCAGCTCTGAAATGAAACCATTTAAGGAGAGAAGCTCCTGGGATGTGGCTTCGGGACAAACATCGCCTCTCCCGGGCACACTCCAAAGGATTTGTGTTTGCAAGCTGAGCTCCCCTCTGGCTCAGAGGAGTGGCAACACGCAGAAAAAGGAGATGCATGCGCTGCCTCCAGCGTGGAGCTGCTTTTTTAGGCCAGGTTGATCACACCAGGCAGAAAGGTCTGGCTGGAGGGGCTTCATCACCTTTAAATCTCAATTTTACAGCCAGTTCTTACCTTGAAATGTTTAAAACTCTTTCTAGGCTTGGTGCGAGTTTCTCACTGAAAGTGATACTTCAAAAAGATAAGAGAAAGTTCCTCCTTAATCACCACCACAAAATTCCTTCTGGAAGTGCAGGATTGCTCCAGACATCTGCACCTTTCGAGGCCAGTGCCCCTTTTCCTTGTTTTAGGGCCTGCCAAGGCCAAGGTATTCCATCTCAGGAAGATCCCAGAAAAAAAATCCATTTTAATTCCAGTCCCGTTTATGTTACTGAGTAGCTGATACTTGGGAGTTACTACTCAGTAATTAGTCACTACTCAGAGAAGCTGTGGCTGCCCCTGGAGCCCTGGAAATGTCCAAGGCCAGGTTGGATGGGGCTTGGAGCAGCCTGGGACAGTGGAAGGTGTCCTTGAGTGTGGCTGAATGAGTTTTAAGGTCCCTTCCCACCCAAACCATTCTGGGATTTTATGATTGTTTTTTTAAGCTCTCGGAAGGATTTGGCTCCCAATTCCTGCTAGAAATTGTTAGAAGTCCTGAGGTGGTTTGGAAAAGCTTTGGTGGAAGTTCATTTCCAGCAGAGGTGTCCTGTGTAAATATGAATCTGGAATTAAGATCCTCTCGTTTGGAAGATGAGGGCGATTAGTGGGGTCAAATTTTTAGGGAGAGAGGTATTATTCAATTTATCACAGAGTCATGGAATGGTTTGGCTTGAAGAGGACCTGAAGGATCCTCTCATTTGGAAGATGAGGGTGATTAGGGGGGTCAAATTTTTAGGGAGGGAGGTATTATTCGATTTATCACAGAGTCATGGAATGGTTTGGCTTGAAAAGGACCTGAAGGATCCTCTCATTCCACCCCCACTCACTCCACCAAATCATCATCCTAATGAGTGTTTATTCCCTTTCCCCCCGTTTTTCCTGCTCTGAATGACCAACTAACCCTAAACTATTTCCCAGTCTGGCTTGGCCACGCTGCGTATTTGTATTTCAAGCAGGACTGTGTTTGTTAGGGTGAGGAGATCATAACTCTGGATTTCCCTCCCACCCAAAACACCCATGGAAGGAGTTTGGGAAAGAGCTGAAGCGAATTTAAAGTCGCTGCTGCCGTTGGAAGCTGATCTGGGCTGGGTGGGAGGAGGCTGGGAGAGCCCAGCAAGGCAGAGGTGATGGGGAGATGGGAGAACTGGGAGAACTGGGAGACAGCACATCCTGGGAAGCGCTTCCTGGGGAGCCTGGCTGCAGGGTATAATCAGGCAGCTGCTGCTCGTTTGCTGGGTGTTTTTTTAACTCCCATCCCAATCCCCCGAGCCTCCCCTCCTGCCTTGCCTTTTTTTTTTGTTTTTTTTTTTTTTTTTTTTTTTTTGCTGCTGAGCGCTGTCTGTTTGTGTAAGGGGTGTCAGGGGCCTGAAATTGTGATCCCAACCGGCAATTTGGGTGTGTGGGTGAAAATGAACCGTTGTAGTTGGTTATTTTATGGGCCCAAAATATGGCTGTTAAAAACCCCCAACATTCCCCAGCCCAGCTTTCTGCATCCAGCCCATAAAACGTCTGGGATGCAGAGCCGGGATCCAAGGCGACTTCCTGCCATGAAATTGTGCTTCACTAATGATCACTGCAGCCTGCTTGCTAAACTTGGAGCCCTCTTGTTTTCCCCGAGGGAGATTATGTTGTTTGTCTTGTGGGGGGGGGAAAGGAAAATAAAAATAAAGTGTTTGTGTGCTGCAGTCGTGAAGTTTATAGGGCTTCAAGAATTCACCTGACACGGGGCTGAGCAGCCAGGTCAGCCTGGGTGCAGAAAGCAAAGAAAAAAAATACATTGGGAAGCTGGAAGAAAGGACAAATGTAAGGGATTATTGACAATTTAATTGTCTATCAACCCCCATATTTAAAATCATCATTTTTAGGTGGGGTTGTGTCTCCTCCCTTTTAGTGCCCCCAATTCTTTTTCCTCATTTCCCAAATGCTGCTTTTCTTATCGTATTTTGAGATAGAATAAATGCTGGTTTTTACCTTAGGACAGGTTTGGAGTGAGGAGCTGTCAAACCTCGGGCTCCTAAAACGGCATCTCTGAAATCCCAGTTCAGGGTTCTGATTATGGCTGGGAAAAAAAAAACACAGAAAAAGAAGATTAAACTGAGATGTGATGGAAAAAATGGGAATTGAAAGCCCACCAAAAAAAAGGGGCTTTTTCTTTCAGCATCACCCTGGTCAGGAGTCGTTTTTTTAAGCTGCTTTGAAGAAAAAAGTCTTTTTTAGGTGCCAGTGGAAGATGGATAAAGATGGATTGGAAAGGGGACAGGGCCAGATGAGCCCCATCATCCCAGGTACCTCCAAGCTGTTGTTTTAGGGCTCCCTAAAAACCACCCAACCTTTTAATCCTTCGGCTAAATCAGGACTTTTCTCCAGCAGGGGAAGGAAATACAGCTCCTGTTTGGCCTTCAGCTCAGGGAGGATCAAAGCTGGGATTTTTGGGATCCTTTTGAACCTCCAGCCTGGGTGATTGGTGTCACACATGCCCGTGACATCCCAAATATCCCGATGGAGGGCACGGTGACAGCAGCCACAGCTGCAAAAAGAAGGAATTTTCTGGTTCTGCTCCCACATTTACTGTCACTTTTTGAGTGTGGGATCAGCCCCACACATGAGGGGCTCTGGGCAAGAGAATTCCCTGCTTCCCAAACATTTCAGGAATAAAGACTTTTACCAGCAGCACGAAATTCCAGAGGCACTTTAGGTGGGATTTTTAATTTGGTCACTCCCTCTACTGGAGGTTTTTTGCTTCAGCCTCATGCAGATGGTGATCTCGTTAACAACTGAATTACCAGGCTTCACACAGTGGGGTTTTTAATGATTTATTTTAAAAAGAACTGCATTTAACTCGTTTTTTGGTAGCCTCCAGAGTGCAGGGCTGTCCACGTGATGAAAATCCTCTGGGATACACACTCAGGGCAGCAGGGAGAGGTGGACCAGGACACTTCCCAGGAGTTTGGGGCCATTTTTCCCCCACAGCAGCCTTTAAACAGCACCTCGTTTTTAGCTTCTCAGTGGCTGCTCCGGGGCTGTCAGGATGTTAATTCCATTTACTGCCCTGATTTTGAAAGCAAACTCCCACCTCCACCTGGAAAGGGAGAAAAGGGCAGGATTTATCCATGTAGGCTGGAACTCAAGGAGCAGAGGTGATGGGATCACCGGGGATTTCAGGAACCTGTCCCACTGGCAGTGCCTAAACCCAGCAGATCCAAGCATCACCCTGAAGACCTTACAGCACTTCCCTAATATTTTATCTGGAGGTGGCTCTGTGTAAATGGGAAAAGCCTGGAAAAGGGTAAGGAAATGCAATTCCAGCACGCTTGGCTGAGAAGGGTTAATAAAACACAGAGGAGGATTAATAAAACACAGCACTATAAAGCTCAGTGGAATGAATTCTTAACTCCCCTCAGCATATTTGGAGTAGCAGGATGAGGTGGATGCAGGAATGTTTCTGGGAGATGTCCCGAAAGGTTTGATGGGCAGTGTTTAATCCCCAGCAATCCAAACCCTTGTGAGCAGCAAGGCCAGCCCGTGCAAGCCCAGCTTTGTGCTGTGGGGACGGGTTTAAACTCCTGTTCCCTCGGTGGCTCTGCCTCCAACCCCAGCCCAGCTCAGCAATTGCAGGTCCCCAGCACCGCAGGCTTTTCTTAGCCGGGTTTGGTTAAGCCAGGGCTGTGTTTAAGGCAGGGCCCAGCCCCTGTTTGACAAGGCCCTGCATTCCAAGGCCGAGTGTTTGCACATTCCCAGCGGGAATTGCCATCTCCCCTGCCTGGGTTTGCTGCTGAGATGCCCGGCACGGTTCTTTAAAGAGGGAGGTTGGAGATTCGGACAAAATCCTTCCCTGGGAGGGTGGGGAAGCCCTGGCACAGGGTGCCCAGAGAAGCTGGGGCTGCCCCTGGATCCCTGGAAATGTCCAAGGCCAGGCTGGACATTGGGGCTTGGAGCAGCCTGGGACAGTGGAAGGTGTCCCTGCCCATGGCAGGGGTGGCACTGGATGGGCTTTGAGGTCTGTTCCAAGCTGAAGCATTCCAAGGTCTTCTGGAGCAGTTTTCAAGTGGCTGCTGAAGGTTTTGCCCAGATCTCTCAATTTATTTTGCTGCTCTTTGATCTGCTGCTGTCACCTGGGAGAGGTTCCACCCAAACCCGGCTCACGCCATCACACAGTGACACACTGAGCCTCTGGCTTCTTCTGAGGAGACCTCCTCTGGGAGAGGAATCCCTGGAATCAGCCCCCCATCCTGAATTCAGAGCTCCAGGAGTGTTTGGACAGCGCTGCCAGGGATGCTCAGGGTGGGGTTGTTGGGGTGTCAGGGCCAGGAGCTGGATCCATGATCCCTGTGGCTCCCTCCCAGCTCAGGAGATCCTTGTTCCATGACTCTGTGATCATTCTGGAATGCCACCCTCCTGGAGGGATGGAACTCTTCTCCTCAACCAGTCCTTTATGTGCAGGTTGTGGAGTTTCCTGCAGAAATCAGCACTGATGCAAATAAAACCCCTGGTCTGGGCTGCTCAGCAGCACCAGGGGTCACCAGAGAAACCTCTGATCTGTGGGGTTTCCTCTGTGTGTCCTGGGTTTACGCCCTGCCTGGGGCAGGGGACGCTGCAAATATTGGGGTTCCACAGGAGGAACAGGGAATTCTCCCCTTCCTACGGAACGCAGCTGTGGAAAACCTGGGAAGAGCAGACGAATGTGGGCCTGTCTGTGCTCCCACGAGCCTTGGCTGAGGAAAATCTCAGAGATCAGAAATATCAGAGAATTTCTAATCAGTGACACAAGAGCTGTTAGCCCTGGGAAGTTAAAATTCCAACTTCTGAGCTGAACGCTGAGGAGTTCGGAACATTGTAAAGAAAAGAAACGCTGAAAATATCGAAAAATGGAAAACATTAAAGCATTTTGAAAATGTTCTAAGGCATTTTAAGGTGTTTCTCGAAGCTGCTGAGTTGATATTTTTGATTGTAGCATCTGACAACCCAAAAGCTCTGAAACTTCCCGAGAAAAAGTGGAATTCTCTTCAACTTTCCCGACAGCCACGGGGAAACTTTATCCCTGCCCTGCTGTCCTTGGAGTTTTTTGAGGAGTAGCTGGTGAAAGGTGATGAATCAGCATCAGATTTTCCAGCTGTGCCATGATTCTGGCAATACCCCAGAAAAATAACCTTGGGATGAATCAGTGTGAGGAATCCCAGGGCCAAGTCCAGGCCTGCTGTGCAGGAGGAGTCTGTGTGTGTGACACCAAGCAGGAATTTGGCTGCTTCCCAGCCTGCTTCTCTGCATATTTAGGAGCAAAACATCCAGGATTTGATGTTGGGACGCTGGAAAACATCACCTGGGCTACTCCAGGCTGGCTACTGCAGCCCTAAAAAAAAGCCAGGCAGGGTTTAGATGAGCAGGAAACTGGGGAAAAAATGATGGCACGAGGCAGAGTGGCATCAAACTGTCCCCAAATGTCCCAGAGAGACCAAGGTGAACATCCCGTGTTCTGTCAGTCCCACTGATAAGGGAACCTATGGAAGTGGCATCTGAGATCTTGGGAGCCAAAAGTTGATATTTTTTTTTTCCTCAAAGGATGTAAAATGCCTGAGAGCACGTGGTGTGTTCAAACAGAATTCCCCACTCCTCGTCCCCGAAATTCTGGTGAATTAAGGGAAGCAGCCACCCCTGGGTTCTGCCCCGTGAACAAAAAGCCAAGAGAAAGTTTTCAAGCTTTTATGATGTAGCTCTACCTGTGGCTAGGGAGAAGATGACAAAAAAATTCAAAATAAAATGGAAATATAATTCCTTAAGAGGTTTCTGCCTCCTGGCTATCCCCAGCATCCAGGTCAGACATGGACACAAAGCTCAGCTAACACAGGAACCAACATTTCCATCACATGCAGCTAAAATATTACAGAATAAAGATGCTCCACAGGGTTAATTTTGTGGTTTGGTTTCAGCTTTGTTTGTTTTTTTTTTCTCCAAATTGCTGAGAACCCCAAACTTTCATGAGCGGTGAACAGGCCTAAACCTAAACCTAAACTGGACTTTTTTCCTCCCAGTGGAACGAACTCCCCAGGCTGGGGATTTTCATCTGTGCTTCCTCAATTATAGGATTTTTCAGGCTCCCTCATCTGTTCCCAGCTACATCCTGTGATTCCCAGCGTGCTCTCAATCTGGCCAGCACAACTTCCATGTCCTTATCAGTGACTCATCTGCACACTGCAAGATCTTAAGAGTGAATCACATCTCCCTGTTTGCCGAATTCCTGCCGCTGCCTGGGGAGGAAGGCTCGGGCTGATGGAGCAGAGCTCAAGGCAAGAGACACTTTGATGTTTTAGGGACATTAAGAGGGCAGGAATCCTCCAAAAAGAGGATTTAAATCAGTTTATTAAATCACTCCGAGTCTGCTGTCGAGCAGCGACACCTTAAAACCCACCCTTGAGTTTTTCAGGCTGCACACGAGGTAAAATGAAAATGTTTGGGTTTTTGAAGCTGGCATTTAAAATATGTTGGAGCAGCTCTCTGTCACATCAGCTCCGTGGAGGAAGTGTCACTCAGCACTACGGGCCACAGGCTGCGCCTATAAATTGCCTGAAATCTTCCCTTTCAGCTGTCAGCTGACAAATCCAAACGGGAATTACATAAATACCAGTCCTACATTAAAGCCTGAACACAGGGCTCCTGTCTGCTGACGTCTGAGAGCTCCAAACGCAGCGAAACCGCACGGAGTTAATGATAATTGGGATCATATGGCTTTTATCAAAGCTTCCCCCAGAAAAGCAGCTTAAGGGAAAAACCCTTAAATGTGCGTCTTGACCACAGTCTAGCGATCTCCTTCCGCATTGGAGCCTTTAACTAATTTGTTGGCTTAATTACTGAGGCCCAGGAAAGTTTGCAAGAGCGATAACTGCCTATTCTTTGATTGCTCATCGTTCCATCCAGCGGGCTTCGGGAATCGAAAATAACCCCCCGAGCGCAAGATGCGAACCGGGGGATTCGGTCTGCGCCCGACGCTGCCCTGGCGGCCCAAAAGCAAAGCAGCCCCTGGAATCGCTGTGCCAGGGGGCTCACGGCAGCCTACAGAAAACTGGGATTGGAAACGGGCCCAAAGTGAGATGAAGGAGAGGCGGAGGGGGTTCAGAGGCTCGTTAAGCGGCTCTGATGCGCCACGCTCTGCTACCTTTAATTGGAGGGGTGGTGGAGCTCCTGCTCCGCATCCAGCGCCGGAGGAATGGCCAGGAGGTCAAACAGGAGGGAGAGGCGGGGGAGGAGGAGGAGGAGGAGGAGGAGGAGGAAGTGGTAATTGAGGAGCCAAGAGACGATTGTGAAAGTGCTCCGAGGAGTCGGAGTGTCTGGCGAGACGCAGGGAGCGCCGAGCAGCGGGGCAGGGACGGGCCCGCTGCTGCCTCCCTGCCAGCCCACAGCAGAGGCACTGCTGAGTGTCCCAAAGCGTGGCCGTGCTTAATTAGCCGTGGTTCATTAGCCACGCTTAATCAGCCGTGTTATCTCCGCCCGTGTAACAACAGAGGTATTGGCCATCCACACGCTCCCACCTCGGTTTTCCAGGGAGGAGCGGGAGTGAGGAGCCAACAGCAAAACCATGGAGCAGTTTAAGGACCTTCCTTCTGTTCTGACTCAGTTTACAGAAGGTTTTCTCTGTCCCTCCTCCGTTATTTATAAAATGGAGCATGTTTTATAAATGTTCTGCAATAAATCCCCAAGGCCAGGCCAGGCCAGGCCAGGCCAGCCACCAGCACAGCTTTGTTGTCCCCTGGATCTCTGGCACTGTCCAAGGCCAGGTTGGATGGGGCTTGGAGCACCCTGGGACCGTGGAAGGTGTCCCTGCCCATGGCACTGGCTGAGATTTAGGGTCCCTTCCAACCCAAACTGTTCTGGGATTGTACAGTTCCATTAAATCAGGGAAAAAGGAATTGGGGGTGCAGGATTTGCATGAATCGGGCCTTGTGCCACAGCCGAAGTGCAAAACCATCAAACCCCTCAAAGATTGCACTGGGAAACAGGGGTGGAAGGAGAATTTGGGCGATTAAATTACAGATGGATGTGACTGAGGCACAGAGGAGGTCAGAGAGCCCAGGGGACGCCATGAGAGCAAAAAATGCCGAAGGATTGTGGTAGCACAGACTCTTTCCCATGGGAATTTTTCTCTTCTTCTCCCTGTGTTCTATAAATGAAGATAAGGTTTGGATGTTATTGAAACTGTCTCTGGAAAGATGGGCAGTTCAACCTGGCCTATGGGCCTAGGGGGAGGTTTTGAATTGACCCAATCCGGAGGAACTTTTAAAAGTCTATATAAGTTTTAGAATTAAATAATAAAATCAGAATTCCGCCTCACCCGATCCAGTCTGGTTCTTGCACTCGGCTGGCGCTCAACAGCGACATGGGATGAC
>VZTH01007711.1:0-14413 GCA_013397815.1 Aleadryas rufinucha
AACCATCCTGGAATTCCAGGATTGCCACCGAGGAGCAGCTCAGCTCCGTGGGGCAGATGTTGCTATGGGTTGGAGGAGCCCAGAGCAGCCCTCCTGGAGCGGATCTGTTCTGGAATTACAAGGGCTTGGGAAGAGTTTGAACCCTGTGAGTGCCCGGGATTTGTGGGAGCTCTGCAGCAGGGGCAGATCCTGCTGCTCGTGGGTTTTTGGAAGCGGAGCAGTGAGGTAGAGGAGCTTTGCTGAGTGACGTGTTTAAAGGGAGATGGAACGAGGGATTCGGCGGATTCGGGCAGGAATGAGGTTTTCAGGAGTTTTTAGACCCAAACTCTCCACCGCAGCTCGGAGCTGCCACCTTCAGTCCATCGGCAGCTCCCGCGCTGGGCTGAGCCCGCACAGCACCACCCTCGGTAATTCCAATTTATCTGGAGGGAATCCTAACCCAAGAAGGGGGGTGATGGCTTTGAACAGGCCCCCAGCCCATCTGCCGTGGGTCCTGCGGGGATTTAGCTCAGACAGGGAGCATTTCTTCACTCAGCAGCTCCCCTGGACATCCTGGCTTGGCTCCTTGCGTTCCAGCTTTTCAGCATAAACCAGATATTCGCTCCCAGGAGTAAATCTTACCCTGTTTGGAAAGGAGGGTGGGTTTCTTGGGAGCTGTTTTGCTGTAAGAATAGTTATAATTACCTTTAAAGCCTCCCTGCATCTCCAGTGCCACAAGGAATTCCACAAATAAAGCCGGAATTTTCTGTGTGTCCAGCTAACTGTCATGCAGGGATTTGCCAGTTAATAACTACTTTATACATTTCACCTCCCTTCTTTCTTCTTCTCCCTTCCCTGTCCTCCCTCCACAGCCATATTTCACCTGACTCTCCACAAAAAAACAAACCTGAAAGGAATAAATCCACCCCTCTCATTCCTTCATCCACGCGTGGAAAAGTAATTATTTTGTTCCAAACTCTTATTTGTTTGGGCAACTCACTCCCTAATTAATCCTAATCCTTTCTTTGTGCTCCTTGAGTAACAACAACATCAGATTTGTCTGGGATGATTGATGCTTTGTGCTTCCCTCAGCTGAGCCAAGATTTATAGACCAACATTTCCTGGGGTATTGATAGTTAATTTTTTCTGCTTTTTTTTTTGTCGTTTGGGGTTGTTTTTTGGTTTGTTTTTTGGTTTTTTTTTTTTTCCCCTCACGTTTCACTCTTTGTCATTTGCTGCCGTTTTTCAGGTGTAAATACTGTGACAGGTCATTCAGCATCTCCTCCAACCTGCAGCGGCACGTCCGGAACATCCACAACAAGGAGAAGCCATTCAAGTGCCACCTGTGCAACAGGTGCTTCGGGCAGCAGACCAACCTCGACAGGCACCTGAAGAAGCACGAGCACGAGAACGTTCCAGGTGGGGAAATGGGGTAGCACAGATTCTTTCCCATGGGAATTTTTCTCTTCTTCTCCCTGTGTTCTATAAATAAAGATAAGGTTTGGATGTTATTGAAACTGTCTCTGGAAAGATGGGCAGTTCTACCTGGCCTATGGGCTTAGGGGGAGGTTTTGAATTGACCCGATCCGGAGAAACTTTTAAAAGTCTATATAAGTTTTAGAATTAAATAATAAAATCAGAATTCCGCCTCACCCGATCCAGTCTGGTTCTTGCACTCGGCAAGCGCTCAACAGCGACAGGGAAAGGCTCTCTGGGTCTGCTGGGGGGTCACTGGAGAGAGGAGGCTCCGTGGTCTGCGCTCTCTGGGCCTCGGGAAGCCTCGCTGGAACGCAGTGTCCCCCTAAGGATGAGTTTGTGGGGCTGTTTGTAGGGTTTTGTTGGGAGTTCGAGAAGATGAATAGGCTTTGTTTTAACATAAAAAACACGAAAGGAAGGAATTCCTGTGATGAAGCCAAGTGATTTCCCAGCATGGGGAAAAATTATTGTGGAAAAGGTAGAGGCAAACAGCTCTGCAATGGTTCTTAAATTCTGTGTGTTGTCCATAAATGCTAAACATCACCTGTATTTCGGTCTGGAAAACACAATCTTCCTTCGGGAGCTTTGCTCCATGACTTTCCTCTGGAGTATTAAATCTTTAATATGAAGTGGGAGGGCTGTTGAGAACCTTTTTTCTTTTGGTCTCCTCTTAATCCTGGCCTTGCCAACCCCTGATGGACTCTCGTGTTCTCTCTCCTGTTGTCTCCTTGCTCCTGCCCCGCAGTGAGCCAGCACTCCGGAGTCATCACCAACCACCTCGGGACCAGCGCCTCCTCCCCCACCTCGGAATCAGACAACCATGCACTTTTAGACGAAAAAGAGGATTCCTATTTCTCGGAAATCAGAAATTTTATTGCAAATAGCGAGATGAATCAAGCGTCGGCTTTAGCAGATAAAAGGTAGGCGAGAAAATGAAATTGTCCACCGGCAGGACAGGCACGAACAGCAGAATGACACGAGAGGGAATTCAGGCTGGCTGGTAGAAGCTTCCTCCTCCTGGCTGCTTGAAGGGGAATTGTTGGAGGACAGAGCCCAGAGAAGGAGGAAGGCTGCTTGTCCCATAGCTGTTAAATTTTAAGAGATGAAAAACCAGCATTTAAATCCAGACTGCACAAATTTGTAGTTCAAAGAGGCTTAGGGGTAGTGTATTCTCATCATTCTTATTGGCCCTTAGGAACAGTGATTTTTAAATACCTGAAGCACGTTGGTTTTCTTCTTTGTTGCATTTTAAATAATATTTATGTGTAGATAAATGTATTCTGTGCTCATATCTATGTAAAACATTAGCAAAGTCTGGCATTCCAGTGGGAATACATCACTTAAACATTTGCCATCTCTTTTTTTCCTTTTCTTCCTTCTTCTTCTTCCCCCCCCTCCCCTTCAACCAAACATTCCAGGCCAGAAATCCAGGATATTGACGGCAATTCCCAGTGCCACGGATTGGCAAACGAGAAGACGGAAGATGTGGACGACGAGGACGAAGAACTGGAAGAGGAAGATGACGACAGCCTGACGGGGAAGTCGCAGGACGAGACGGCGTCGCCCACGGCGGAGCCCCGAGGAGCATTCGAGGATGAGGAGGACGAGGAGCCCACGTCTCTCACCATGAGCTTTGACCACAGCCGAAGGTGAGGGGCCCGTTCCCCTCGGGGGGCTCAGCCCCCTGCCCGTGTCCGTGGTGCATCGTGAGTGCTGTGGGTTTGTTCTCCAAGCCATGCCATGCCATGCCTCCGGTTTGATTCAAACCTTCACTCCGGATTCCATTTCACCGCGGTGGGGGACACGAGACAAGTGGACTGCAAGGAGAGGCTGGGGTGATGTCCAAGGCTTTGAGGAGTCTGGAGCAGGAGAACAGACACAAAACCTACAGTTTTCAGGGTACCACAGCTCAGCAGATGTTGTTTTTCTCTCCAAAACTCTGGTCAGGGCAAGGGAAGAGGCGTCTGTGCAATGCCTTTGGCCCTTGGAGTGGTAGCAAAATATTCTTGGCTTCAAGAATTCTCAGAGCTCTGGCAAAAAGGGGATTCTGCCCCTCTCCCCCACTCAGGTGAGACCCCACCTGCAGAGCTGCCTCCAGCCCTGGAATTCCAGCACAGGAAGGACCTGGAGCTGCTGGAGAGAGTCCAGAGGAGGCAGCAGGATGATCAGAGGGATGGAGCAGCTCTGCTGGGAGGAAAGGCTGAGGGAACGGGGATTGTTCAACATGGAGAGGAGAAGCTTTGGGGTGACCTCATTGTGGCCTTCCAGTGCCTGAAGGAGCCACAGAAAAGATGGAGAGAGACTGTTTACAAGGGCCTGGAGTGACAGGAAAAAGGGGAATGGCTTCACACTGACAGAGGGGAAGTTTAGGTTGAATATTGGGAAAAAATCCTTCCCTGGGAGGGTGGTGAGGCCCTGGCACCGGGTGCCCAGAGAAGCTGTGGCTGCCCCTGGATCCCTGGAAGTGTCCAAGGCCAGGTTGGACGGGGCTTGGGGCACCCTGGGACAGTGGAAACACCTCCTCTGCCCACGGCAGGGGGTGGAACAGGACAATCTTTAAGGTCCCTTCCAACCCAAACCAGATTCCACGATTCTATAAAAAGTGAAGGATTTTCCCCCCAAGGTCAAGCCATGTCTGAACACCTTCAGAATGAAAGATTGCTGCTCACAGCACAGGCTCAGCTCTGGTTTTGCTGCAGTTGGCCCCAGTTTCTGGGGGTACTCACACAAAGCTGAGCAATGCCTCACCCAGAACCTCATCTCAGACACCTGCTGCTTGTTGCTCTCCACTTCCTCCTCGCTCCTCCCACCCCGTGTCGTCTCCGTGTCCGTCTGTCCGTCCCTTCACGCATGTGGCTCGTGAGCCCCCCGTGGGTGGTGCATGCAGGCTCTGGGCCAGACGAGCTAACACAGGTCACCCCTTCCCCTGGTCATTGGTACAGGTGTATTGAGGAGGACGAAGCCGGCCTGTTAGATTTGGAGCAGATGCCGAATTTTGGGAAGGGGCTGGATCTCCGCAAAGCAGCCGAGGAAGCATTTGAAGTTAAGGATGTGTTTAATTCCACCTTAGACTCTGAGGCAATAAAACAGACTCTGTACAGGCAGGCTAAAAACCAGGTGGGTATATCCAGAACGTTTTCCTAGCTTGCTGCCAGCGTGTACAGCAGGATTAGGGAGCAGCTGGCCTCCCCTAGCCAAGGGTTATTTTCCCCTTCCAGTGGGTTATTTTCCCCTTCCAGAGGGTTATCCCCCCTTTCCAGCAGGAATTCTGACACACACATGAACGTGTCTTGTTGCAATTAAACTGAAATAGAGGAGGAAGGGAGCGGGCATCACCTTTAGATGGATTTACCTCAGCCTGTGCAGTGAGAGCGGGGTTATACAGGAAGAGAGAGGCATCTGTGTGTTTTTATCTGTCTGTATCAATGTTTTTATGACTCCTTATTTATTTACACTTTGAGGTGGCTCTTCTGTCGGTCACCACCGAGGTTTGGTCTGCAGAAACAGCAACAAAGTGCCCTTGGGTTTGGTTAAAACAGGTGTCAAAGATAATAATATAGCCAGGACTTGCAGCCCAGCATGTCTGGAGGGTCTCCTTGTTTATCTCCTTGATTTCTAAGAGTAAACCAGAAAATGGAAAAAGAAAACTGTGAGCCAGACCAGTTTAGACCCGCCAAAAACCATCAAAATGGCACCTCAGATATACTGGAGTTCTGAGAGAAATCTGGAGGTTTGGGGCAGGTCTGTGTGTGCTTTCTGCTTTCTCATTAGCAAAAATACCCAGTCTGGGTTTATGGAGTCGGTCTCTTGATCCCTCCATGAGGATTCTCACAAAAGAACTGTTCAGTGAAGGTGCCTCAGCAGGCTGGGCTGGAGACAGGACACTCAGCCCCTGGTGGGGGATGAGCACAGCTCTCACCTCAGAGTCCCTTTCTGACCCTCAAGCAACAGAATTTATCCCAAAATCTATTTCAAGTGCACAGCAGAGCAGTAGCTTAGTGCAGCCACCACGCAGAGCAGGATTTTTGATTCAGCATCACCCAAAACTTGGGAAATTTTGTTTCTCCTTCAGAGTGGGTGCTGGTAGTGAGGCTGGGGAGGGGTGGCAGGAAGAGAGAGCCCAGGGGTTTTTTGGGGTGAGACCCATTTAAGCACAAGCCACTTGCCTGACTTTCCCTGTGTCCTGTCACTAACACCCCAAAAGCACTAACTCTTTGGGAGCAGCTTGCTCTTTCCCAGCGTGTTCCACCCTGGTGGGTCCAGCCCGTGCTTGGGTCGGGGTGGGAGGGTATTTTTGGGTTTTGACTCCATTTTACACTCTAATCACAATAAGGAACTTAAATAATTGAAGCTATCCATAGGAAACATTTGTGTGAGCAGCACAGCACTCCTTTGGCTTAGTTTTAAGCAATTTTAGAAGCGTGTGTGTCCACAAAACCACAAAACTGTACCTCTTCCCCGGGCCAGGGAGGGTGGGGACAGTGTCCTCCCCCTTTTCAGGCCATGAGTGACAATGACATTGGCTTTCCCCTCTGCTCTATGAGGTTATCATCTGTCTGAGCCCTCACACCGCTCATGTGGGCCCTGAAAGGACACAGAGGAGTGTGACACAAATGTGGTGTCCCGGTGGAGGGAGAGCAGCCAGGTTCCAAGGACCCAGCAGCTCGTTAGAGGGCAAACGAGTCTCACTGCATTTCTCTCAGCAGAAGCCTTTAAGGGTTTAAATCCAGCAGCAGTAAATCCACCCTGACCACAGTGAGAATCCCATATTCCTAAATACCCACACTGGCATCACCAGGCATCCAGTTGGGATGAGCAGCTGCTCCCCACTTCCCACTGGGCATCGCTGCCCCATTCCCAGGGCACTGCTGCCCCAGCCCAGCCTCACTGAGCCTCTGGCTTGTCTGGGGATGTGCTTTTTTTAAGAACAAGCCCCAGTCACAGCTGCTTTCCCCTGGGAGCAGAGCCTGGAATCATGTGGAGGTCGGTGACGGAGCGCAGGGCAGCGCAGGATGGCATCAGTCCTGTGAAAGCCAGGTGGGAATGCTGGTGTCTGCTGCCTGTCCCTATAAACCGTGACAAATCTGATATCTGGAGTGGTGGGTGCCATCCCAGGGCGTGGATGTGAGCTCAGCCCAGCGCAGAGGGTGCTGCTGGCCCAGGTGGGCAGGGTTGGAGGGTGCTGGGTGATGCACAGAGCGTTTCCATCCTGTTCTCATTCACATCCCCTGCGTCCCTCTCTCCCCCAGGCTTATGCAATGATGCTGTCCCTGTCTGAGAACGCTCCCCTCCACACGTCCTCCCAGAACTCTCTGGGGGCTTGGTTGGACATGGCAGGAGCAGCTTCAGAGTCGGGGACCTTTAACCCCATCAACCACCTCTGAGAGGTCCACAAGGCCCTGGCCGGAGCCCAGGCGAGGCGGCGGTGGTGCTGCAGCCATCCCAGCAAAATCCCAGCGAGCAGAAGATGGATGAGAGGGCCTCAGGGAGTCGTCTGGACTTTGGGCTGAGAAGGAAACCTGTCGCGTCCGACCTACACGTCCTGCATTTTTATCTCTCCAGAGTTCTCCTTTCTAATTTATCGGAATGAACCTCTCCCAAACTGGATAAGGCTGAAGCGGCCCCAGGATTTCACAGCCTGTAGGAACAGCACGAGCAAGACACGAATTGCAGCAGTGCAATCAAAGATTGGCCCCTCCAACCTTCCAAACCGGTGCCACTGAGCCAGCACAGCCCGAGCAGGAGCGGCAGCTTGGAACCCCCCGGCAGCATTTCCTTCCCGTCCAGCTGAACAGGGAAGCACCACGGGAAGAGAGCCAGGTGTGACCTGTCCCTGGTGCAATTCTGACACAGCCACTGGAGTAACACCAGGGAAGGGCAAATTCAACCCCTTTAACTGACCCCCCCCCCCAAAAAAAGAATTTGGAATTCTGCGCTCCCACAGAAACACCGTCCTGTCCTTTGTTCCCAGCGAAACACTGGCACGGTGCAAAGCTCCTCCAAGCTGAGGCCACGATGCCTGCGGTCACCACGAGCCACGTGCAGCTCCCAGCTGAGCCACCTCCAGCCTGGAGCAGTGCTGAGGTTGGGGTGACAGATGTGTCACACGGACACGGATCGTGGGCTGTGCCCTGAGCGAGGCTGGGACAGCTCCCTGCCCCTCCCGGTACCTGTGAGCCCAGCACGGGCTGGGAGTGGCTGCGACAGAGCTGTGCTCAGCCAGGAGCTCCTGGAAGTGCTTGGATTTCCCCAGGCAGAGAGGCCACGGGGTAAAAGCCTTCCCCAGCTTTAGGGAAACGTGTGCTGGGCAAGCCTTGCCTCACCCAGGGCAGCTGGGACACGTCTGCTCTGTGTCACCTGCCGGGGCTCTCAGGGTGACCTCACCCCGTGCCGATGGTGTCCGTGGCACAGCTCTCTGATTCACCCCATTGTTTTGGCCTGGCTTTCCCTCTGCACCACCTGCTGCTGCCTGGCCTTTAATTTAAGTAGAAAGAGGAACATCTCCACGTTCCAGCAGCCTGAGGGGTGCAGAGATAAGAATCCAGTTGTCTCTCCGACCCTAAAATTGTTCACAGGTGTTTTATGAGTGATTTCAAATCGCTTCCTCTTCTTTGCTGATACACAGCAGCCTCCACAGATCCTGTGGGCTTTGTGCCGCTCTCCATTGCAATTCCCATCTGCTGCTGGAGCAGGGAATTTGGAGACAACCAACCCTTTATGGAATGGTCAGGAAAGCCATGGGAAAGGGCAGATGGAGGGTCCCAAGCCAGTCCAGTGTGGGAAGCCTCATTCCAGCAGGCCAAAACAACGGAACCAGCTCCCTGAGCAAGGCAGAGCTGGAGCTGGGTGTGACACCTCTGCAAGTCAGCTTTACACCTGAGAGCACAGGGGAGGCTGATTTTGGGGAGCCTCAGAGTGCCCCCACAGGAAAGTGTCCAGGGTGGCTTTGGTACAGAGGGAACAAAAGGTAAATTAGCAGCAGCAGTGTGTTTTCCAGGAAAATTTACCCTCCCCTTTTTGGTTTCCCACAAGATCCTGTGAAAGTGCCCAAGGCTCTGAGAGCACCAGGCAGTGTGACCGAACTGCTTCTCGTATTTGCACAAAGCTCCTGGGCAGGTAGAGCCCGAGAGCCGACCCTGCCGGAGGAACCCCGGCTCTGCGGAGGAGAGGGACAGCCCTGTCCCCTCCTGTCCCCTCCTGTCCCATCCCATCCCATCCCATCCCATCCCATCCCCACTCCAGAGGCTGCAGCACAGCCCTGCCCAAGGCGCTTGGCCTTTAAATTATTCCCACAGGGGCCAACTGAAAATAATAAAAGAATTGTTTCTTTTCCTGATGGAATTTATTTTAATCTGTATATAACTTGTAATTTTGGGCTAATTCCTTTCTTATTTTATTTCTTCCTTAACAGTATTTTGTTTTGCATTAGATACCATTCTTGTGAAGAAATCATGTTAATAGAAGTGTGTAGTGAAGGACCAAAATCGTGTTGTCGGGGTTGGATGTTGGATAGGCAGGGAGCAGGAAGATTTTGTCCACGTGCCAAATGACCCCAGTCAGTGCTGCCAGTGGTGCTGCCCATTCTCCAGACAATCATCCCTCGGCTTCCCTTTGCCTTGAAGTTCCTGGGGCGTTGCAGGAAGGTTCCAGTGATTGGGAGCAGCACGGGAGGAGGAGGAGGAGGCCAGTGGAGATGCTCTGCTTCGAAGGCCCTGCTCCAGGAGAACATGGAAACGGCCTTAACCATGGGGATGGATCCATCCTGTCCCACTCCAGCTGCAGCTCCGTGACTCCTGGCAGCTGCTCGGAGCAAACCACGTGTCTGAGCATCTCTCTGGTGGGGCTGTGGCACTGCCTGCCGTGCTGGAACAGGATCTGTGGGCAGCAGTGAGCGTTTGTGTGCTCTGAGCCACGGTTTGTTCATCCCTAAAGAAACCTTTGGGCAGGTCAGCACTGCGCTCCACAGCACAGGGAGCTGACAGAGCAGCCGAGGGAGCGGCAGTGAGCTGGACACCAAAATGTGGGCCAATATTAAGGAATGCAAGTGTTATTGTGTGGATTTTTTTGGGGTATTTATGGTCTCCCTGTCCCTCTCTCAGCCCTGCTGCCAGTTGTGTCATTTCTCCAGAGGCAGTTGCTCAGGGCCTTGCTCTGACTGAGCTCACGCTGTCGCCGTTCCCCTCCCCAGGCTCATCCTGGCTCTCCATGGATCTCCTGAGGGCCCCTGGCCAGGGATGGGGGGGTATTATCCAGCCAGGGATTGAGGACATTAAAAATATAGGGTTTAAAATCATGAAATGATTTTTTTTTTCCTTTTCATATTTCTTAATTCAGTTTTCCCCCCATTTTCTCCAGCTTGTGTTGTAGGATCTCCCGACTCCTCTAATTTAGCACTGATTACAAGTTTTGTAATTTGATTTTTCCAGTTAAGATAAAGAAACAGGAAGCCTCACTGAACCTCTGTTAATCTCTACCTTTCACTGGATTGCACTTGAAACGTGCTGCAGCTCAGAGCAGGTGTGGAGGTTCCATTTTGCTGCTTTAGCAGAGAATCTCGTCTTTTCAAGGCTGTTTCCCGAGAGGTTTGTGTCCAGGACGTTCTGCCATTGGAGCACTGCTGGCTTCCCAGTGCTGGGGAAGCTCTGGGGGCTTTGGTGAGACGTGGAGCTGTGGTGTCCAACCCCATGGACAGGCTGTGCTCGGGACCCAGGGCAGGTGAGGGTGGCAGGGATGGGAAGTGGCTGCGGTGTGTCTGGTAGCCAAGGCACTGCTCCAGGTATGGTCTAAACCCAGAGCTTTGTGTAGGATCTATTTATTTAAAGTATTTTCACAGCCACAACAGCACAGAGGAGAGAAAGGAGAAGCCCTGGGGATTTTTGGAGTGGTCAGGTGGGGCTGGGAGCTGCGCAGGGCTGAAGTGTTGGTGCCCCGTGAAGGGCCCTCGCTTTGGCCAGAGCTGGATCTTCCTGCCTGAGCCAGTCAGGGAGGAGGACGTGGGTCTGGTGTCTGTGCATTCCCTGCTTCCCAGCAGCTCAGAGCTGGTGGTTGGTCCTGGTGTGATCGCTGTGGCTGGTGCAGGCAGCTGGGAGCTCTCTGGTGGGACGTGCTGAGGTTCTCCCGTGGGACATGCTGAGGTTCTCCCGTGGGACATGCTGAGGTTCTCCCGTGGGACATGCTGAGGTGCCAGGTCCTGTAGGGCACATTGAGGCACCCAGTTCTCCTGCTGGGCTGCTGGGTTCTTCCCTGGGACGTGCCCTTCAGTGCTCAGGCTGCTCTGGGTGGGTGCCTTTCCAAGGTGTCCCACGCCACCAGGTCCTGCCTGGCCGGGTGCCACGGGGACGTCGATGCGCGGGACCCCAAACCCGAACGGGGCCGAACAGCGAACACCAGCCAGGTGTGCTTGGCTGTTCGGGCACAAACACCCTGCTGGGGTCCTGTCCTCCTTCACACAGTGCACAGGAAGCTTTGCCCTCTCCCCAATCAGCACTTAGCCGCTCGTGGGAGCAGCCCCTCGCTGCCGTGGCGCGGACGGAGCCTTTCGAAAGCACTTGCACAAAGAGGTGAACGTGTTCGACTCTAAGCATCAAAGCACTGGATCGTGAGCCCCCCGTGCCCCCGCCCAGGTCGATCTGCTGACTCTACACTCGGTTTTTACGTGCTGTACTCTGTGTGTGTGTGTGTGTGTGTGGCGGGGGCCGGGGGGCAGCGCTGGGGACCCTGCCCGTGGTCAGTGCTGGGGACCCTGCCCATGGTGACAGGGCCATCCCCAAGGGGACAGCGGCGTCGCTGGGGTCAGTGCTGGCAACACAAGGGCAAAACCCTCTGCTCCTCGCCGGTGGTCAGTGGTGTTCTCACAAAGCCATGAAACTTCTCCGTAGTGTTGAGTGAAACTGTGACTAAAACGTTCTCGAATGATTCCGAGGTTCCTTTTTTTCTCTTTCTTCTGTCGTTAACTCCTTATTACCACTTTGGAAGAAGAAATCTTAAAAAAAAAAAATAAAAAAAAAAAAAAAAAAAAAAAAAAAAAAAAAAGAACGAAAAAGAAAAAAAAGGCAGCTTTGATTTTTCCAAATGTGCAATTCACATGTGAACAAAGTAATTCTGAAAGTAATTCTCAGTGTATTTTACATTCTCGTTGCTCTCTTCAAAGCAAGAGATGTTTTGCCCTGATGTCATTTCCAGCCTGCAGAAGATGTAATTTAAAACATATATATATTGTGCTTGCAAGAATCATAAATCTGTGCATCCTATGTCATTCCTTTTCCCATTGTTACAATACAGATATGATTTAGGTTGGATTTTTTTTTCCTTTAGACCTGTATAGTGTTTTTTTAAAATCAATTGTAAATGTCTGGTTTTCATATAATGTTTAAAAAACATTGAGAAAGAGGATGGTGCTTGTTCCATATCATTCTTGATTGTATATTGCTTCTGTTATGTTTATAAGTAAACTGTGCATGACTTGTGTTTAGCAGTCATTATTGTGTCCGTTTGTGAAATTTTTATTAAAAAGAAAAAAATTCCGTAGATGCACTTATTGTATATGTGATTAGATTTTGCGTCCGAGGCTCGAAGCCTCGAACTGCCAAGGAAGAAAGAAAAAGTGTTGGCAGTTATTAATTAATATGGAATCGCTTTGTTGGGAGCATAATGAAATAAAAGATATGAAGTGTAGAAAATAATTAAAAAAAAAAAACAAAAAGGCAATTTTACAAATTTCATTTTGATGCTTGTGATAAAAGACAAATGTACTTGTGTAGAGAAATTCCTTTAAAATAATGAATAGAAAAAGCTGATTTTGAGGTTAATGCTGTAGAATAGGAATGTATACCAAATGTAATCTTTCCAATGCTACAATGAATTTATACATGAGATTGATATGCAATAAACCTGTGTGCTTTTATAAGCAGTGGTCCCGTGAGCTTCTTTTCATGGAATAACCATGGAGAACATCCCCTGGAATGGGACACTGCGTGCGTCACTGTCTGGCTTTGCTGCTCTGTGGTACCTCTGGGGTCTGCTCTTGTGTGTGCATGGCTTGTAATATCCAAAAGAGTGCCAAAAAATTAAATTATGGCCACCCCACTTGCTGCTGAGGTCAGAATCACAGAATCCCAGAATGACTGAGGTTGGAAAAGCCCTCCCAGGCCATCCAGTCCCACCTGTGCCCGATCCCCACCCTGTCACCCAGAACAGAGCACTGTCACCTCCAGGCCTTCCTTGGACACCTCCAGGGATGGGGACTCCAAACCTCCCTGAGCAGCCCCTTCCAAGGCCTGGCCACCTTTTCCACTAAAAAATTCTTCCTCATGTCCAACCTGAACCTCCCCTGGCACAACCTGAGGCCGTTTCCTCTCATCCTGTTTCTTCTTGTCCTCCTGTCAGGGAGTTGTGCAGAGCCAGAAGGTCCCGTCTGAGCCTCCTTTTCTGCAGACTGAGCTCCCCCAGCTCCCTCAGCAGCTCCTCACAGGACTTCTCCAGCTCCTTCCCCAGCTCTGTGCCCTTCTCTGGAGATGTTTCAGCCTCTCAGAGTCTCTTTTGTTGCGAGGGGCCCAGAGCTGGACACAGCACTCGAGGTTTCCCCAGTGCAAAGCAGGTGCAGGCAGCGCTGCTGTGCTGTGCCACATCCCACTGAAGGGATGGGATGCTTGCACAGGGAGCAGTGAGAGCATTCCAGGGTGGGAGAATGTGTTGGGATGGGGCATCAGTGAGCTGATGGAAAATGTCGAGCAGATTTCCTTTCACAAGCAGAGCGCAGAGTGAGTGAACTACCCGGTGATAGCGGTCGCACGGTTCAGCTCCAGGGGACCCCGGGAGCAGAAATGACTTGAAAGCCGGGTCTTTGAGCTAAAAACCCCATTACACAACTGATGAATGGCCTCGCTTCAAAAAGTCATTCATGGTGATCAAATGATGGTGTCCCACGTACGGGATAATGGCCCTTCCCCGGAGATCAGGAGGGTTTCAGTCGGAGCTGAACCCTTGAGTAGGAGCTCTCCTCTTGCTGGAGCCTTTCTCCTTATTAGCCCCGGAGGGAAAGGACAAAAAATCCCTGGGATAAGAAAGCTGTGATAATGGGGCGATTGTCAGGCAGGCCCTGGAGTGGAGAGAACAGAGGCATTTAAAAGAATATTGCTGACAAGCGGACTTTGTCGTGCACAAAGTGCTTGAGATTCACCACAAACATGTGAGAAAATGGCCCCATTTGGGGGATGGGGAGGAGCAGAACAGGGGGGCAAAAGAGAAGGTCAAGGAAAAGTCTGTTCCCAGTAAAGACACAGAGCACTGTTGAGTTTTACTGGGCAGCTGGGTTACTGGGCAGCTGTCAGCAGCCTGACCCCCCAGATCCTCCTTCCCAGTAGCTGCAGCATCCAAAAGCAGCCGAAACTGATATTTTGTGTAGCCTGAGGTTACCTTTGACCACTGAAGACTCAACTAAAGCGAGCATCGGACGTGCCTGGAGTAAGGGACAGCCCCTGGGCTGCTGAAATACCGAGTGTGCGTCGGCCAGACCCCGAGGGCAGGCGGGGGACACCCGTTTGTCACCCATTAACGTGACAGGAGAACGACACCAAATCATCCCCTCGCCTCCAGTGACCTTGGAGAGGCGGCTTTAGGGCAGGAATGCCGAGAATCCAGGGCCCGACAGCGCCTCTCCGCGCAAACACCTGCTTAAGACTCATCGCGAAGCAGCAAAACACTGTTCCTAGTGACGATTAATTAATTTTTCACTCCTGGGACGCTGGGGCGCGGCAGGGAGCGGAGCGCTCCTCGGAGCCGGGATGTGCGGGACACCGGCTCCGGGCTGCGAGCGGCACCTCCAGCCCGGCACGGCTCCGGGGGCCGGCCCGGTGCCTCCCCCGGTCCCGCCCCGGTCCCTCCCAGCCCTCCCCGGTCCCTCCCATCCCACCGCGGTCCCTCCCATCCCATCCCCGCCCCGCCGCCGCCGCGCTGGCTC
>VZTH01007711.1:15348-25615 GCA_013397815.1 Aleadryas rufinucha
GGTCGGCCGCTCTCGGTGCTCAGCCACTCTCGGTGCCCGGCCGTTCCCGGTGCCTGGCCACTCTCGGTGCCCGGCCGCTGCCAGTGCCCGGCCGCTGCCAGTGCTCGGCCGCTGCCAGTGCTCGGCCGCTCCCGGTGCCCGGCCGCTCCCGGTGCCTGGCTGCTCCTGGTGCCTGGTCACATCCTGGAGCCGCCAGCCTGGCCCTGGCACACGAGTGGCCCTGTGAGGCACACAGGCACTGACAGCATCCCGAGTGTATCCATACAGGCCCTGCCTGCGGAGCACCCTGGGAAGGCGGAGGCCAAGTCCTCGCTGTCCCGAGGTTCCCGTGGCTCAGCGTAAATTCCTGCTGCCTCACTGGGAGGTGTTCACCCACCTGTCTGTCTGTCTGTCTGTCTGTCCTCCTCAGCTTGCTGCTTCCCTGTGCCACTGCCATGTCTCGGAGCTCCTCCGGTACCTCTGTGGATGACAAGACCTTGCTCCTGGAGTACCGATGCCACCCGGTGCGGCCAGAGCCCCCCAACCCGACCTGTCCCCCTCGGAAGCGCAGCTCCACCGCGGCTCCCGGCGCCACCCCGCTGTCACCGCTGGCCTCCCCCACCTCGGCCGAGCCCCGGCGCATCGTCCTCAGCACGGAGAGCCCGGCCGCGCTGAAGGTGGGCACGCAGCAGCTCATCCCCAAGAGCTTGGCCGTCTCCTCCAAGCCCAAGAACAGCCCCTCCCGGCACCAGAGCTTCGGGGCGAGCCGGGAACCCCTGAGCCCCGACCCGACCCGGGCGGCCGTCCCCGTCCTGGCCGTGGAGGCGCAGGATGAGGACGATGGCGGAGGGGCCCTCAAGCGCAACCTGAGGAACATGTCCTACCGCGCGGCCATGAAGGGCCTGGACGCCGAGGTGGAGCCACCAAAGCCCACTCCCTCGCTGAAGCCCGTGTCCGAGGATGGCAGCGCCCTGCCCGACCGCAGCCCTGGCAGGACCAAGGTGGGTTTAGCACCCACTGTCACCCCTGTCAGGCAGGGATGGGGTCCTGCTTTTCTGGGGGTGACAGAGGAGCTGCAGGGCCCACAGCTCTGGCCAGTTTTGGAGCTGGTTTGCTGAGCCTGGTGTCGTGACTGGTGCCTGGGAAGCTCCGTGTCACCAGCAGATGCTGCAGGTCCCTGGAGAGCCCGGGAATAGCTGACATGGCTTCGGTGGGGAGCGGAGCTGGCCGCTCCGGGGCCGCTTGGCAGGCGGCTGCGGGATGTTTGCAGGGTGGGGCTGGCCCGGAGAGCGGCTCCAGGCGTACACAAACATGGGTGAAGCACGTCTGGGGAAAGGGAGACTCCAGAGCAGGCAAAGTCCAGGTGCGAGGGAGATTTGACAGCGGCAGTGTGGGTACAGAATGGTTCAGAGCATGACCCCGATTGCGGGAGGTGAAAGCTGAGTCACCTGGGTAAGGCAAACAGAGCTCAGACAAAAGCCAGGCTGAAAGAACAGGGCGGTGCGGGCTGACGGGCACAGGTAACTCCCGCTTTTCCTGAAGGAGTTCTCCCAGGGCCTCACAAGTGTGGTAAGCACAGCAGGCTCTCCTCTTGCCCTTGCAGAGAACCCTCGGGTGGAAGCGGGTGCAGAAGCGCGGCGGCTCGTTCAAGGACCGTGAGTGCTCCCGTCCCCTCTGCCCCAGCCAAGCAAATCCCTGCGAGGCCCTTTCCCACCGTGCTGCTCCCTGTCCGTGGCCTGGGGCCATGGCTTTTGTCTCTGCTTCCCCGAAGCGAAAGGAGCGTTTGCTGCCTTGCTTTCCCACTCCTGGGGCAGATAACACTCCAGTTGCTGCCATCCTCACATCTAAATGGCTCCCAGGGAAAATGGGAGAGCTGTGGGAGGCTGTTGGGAGCAGGAGCCACTGGGTAATCACTGCAGAGCAAAGTCCAACCTCATCAGGGAGTTTCTGGCCCGGGTTCGCTGGCCCTGATGGCTCGTGGCCAACAGGGCAAGGCAGCCGTGGTGGGAAGGGAAGCCGTGGGCCTGGGCTGGGAGAGGCTGCGCTGACCTCGTGTCTTCTCCTCCTCAGAGCCCCGGCTGTATCAGGAGATCCGTGAGAGAGGTCTGAACTCTGTCAGCCATGAGTCAGACGAGGACTTGCTGGAGGAGCCCGTGCCGGAGGAGCCGTCCCCTCTGGGCGCCGCGATCGTGGTGCAGAGCTACCGCCCGGCACAGGTCACCTGGAGCCAGCTCCCGGAGGTAGGGGCAGTCCTGAGGGTCTGAGAGCTGTGAGGGGATCATTCCACAGCGTTAGTCCTTGCACTGGGATGTTCTGGGCTGTCCAGAGGGTCTGAGAGCTGTGAGGGGATCATTCCACAGCATTAGTCCTTGCACTGGGATGTTCTGGGCAGTCCTGAGGGTCTGAGAGCTGTGAGGGGATCACTCCACAGCGTTAGTCCTTGCACTGGGATGTTCTGGGCAGTCCCGAGGGTCTGAGAGCTGTGAGGGGATCACTCCACAGCGTTAGTCCTTGCACTGGGATGTTCTGGGCTGTCCAGCCCTGGCTGGGACACGCAGGATCTGCCCAGGGCCGTTGGTGCAGGTGGTGCTGCTGTGGTTGTGCTTCACCCACAGCTGAGGGGAAGGTGGGTGCTCCTTCCTGGGCTTTCCCTGCAGACTGTGGGGATGGTCATCTTCATCCAGGGAGTGGCAGCAGCCAGCTGCTGGGCGCTGTGGGGCCGGGTGATGCCACGGTGGGTGATGCAGGAGTGAGTGATGATGGGCAGTGGTGGTGGTGTGGGATGATGTGAGGTGGTGTGAGGTGGTGTGGAATGGTGTGGGATGGTGGGATGGGCGATGGGGCGGCTGACACAGCCCCAGGCCGCACTAGAGGGCGTGCAAGGACCATCGTTCCTGCTCATCCCAGTCTCTCTCCGCAGGTTCTGGAGTCGGGCATCCTGCAGAGGATCTCCCCCGAGGAGCGCAAGCGGCAGGAGGTGAGAGCAGCCTGGGACGTGCCCCAGAGCGCAGCGGAGGCACCACAGGCTGTGGGACACACGTGGCTCTGTCAGGGTCGGCTCCAGGTGGAGCTGGGCTCGGCTCAGTTCATGGTGCTGCTGCTTCCAGCTGCTCCAGGACTGGGCAGTGCTGGGAGGGCTCACCTGCACAAATTGGTGGGGAAACAGGCAGCTCCATCAGGTGCTTATGGAAAGGGAAAACATCTTCGTGCTGTGCCTTTTCAACAACTGTGTTGTGTCCTAAAACACACTGGGGTTATTGGTGTTGGCCAGGCCATGCATGAGATGACACAGAGAACCAACATGGAGCAGAGTCATTTCCTGTGGCTTCGTGCCAAAAGAGTGTAAATAAGATTTAGCAATTAACTCCCGGCTTTGTGCAGTCAGTCTGTGCTGTTGCATCTCCCCTGCCCTGCTTCCCCCAGGCAATGTTTGAGATCATCACCTCTGAGTACTCCTACATGCACAGCCTGAGCGTCCTGGTGGGCCACTTCATGAGGTCAGAGGAGCTGAAGGAGACCATGACTCAGACGGAGCACCACCACCTCTTCTCCAACATCGGGGACATCCTGACAGTCAGCACGAGGCAAGTGGGGCTGGGGGCTGGCACCAGGCAGGCCTGGGAGGGGACCCTGAGCTGTTCATTTGTAGGGCTAAACCAACCATCCCTTGGACTGCTGAAGGTACTCCCTGGGAGGTGGGGAGCAAATGCCTGGAGAGATGGTGCTGGACAAGCTGTGTCCGTGTGGGAAAGCAGCAGGAGGAGGATGCAGCAGCCCTGGGAATGGCTGTGGGGGCGTTCAGGGCTTGTGGCTTCCCGATGGGGCAGAAACTCAACCTCCTGGAGGGCTGAGGTGGAGGAGGGATCCCGTGCAGGAATGGAGGAAGCCTGGGGAAGGCGTGGGTGTCCCCACTGCTGGAGCTGCCCTGCCAGAAGGGATCCAGGCCCCATCTCCTCTGGGAAAACTGGGGAGAAGCTGCAGTGGGAACATTCAGTTTGTCCGGCCCTGGGTGAGTCACGTGGTGAGGTCGTTTAAATTCTCTCCTCAGCTTCTTTGAAGACCTGGAGAAGCGACACCAGGAGCACCTCCTGATCCCTGACATCAGTGACATCGTGGAAGAACACGCCTCAAAACACTTCAACCCCTACATCAGCTACTGCTCCAATGAAGTCTATCAGCAGAGGACACTGGATAAGCTGCTGTGAGTACAGGGCTGGGGCTGACCAGGAATTGCCTCCCAGGGGCTCTGGGCTCCAGGGATTGCAGGGCTCAATAACACGGAGGGACACAGATGGGCCCTGTTCATCTCCAGGCCAAGTTTGAGTCTGTTGTTGGGACATCTGTGGCTTTACCCACCTTGTGGTGAGCCCACCATCTCTCTCTGGGTGCTTTTCCACCACCTGCTGTGGGATCAGTCCCGTTTCTGCCCAGCTGGGGACTCTGAGCCTGGCAGAGTGACAATGAGCACCCGAGGCAGTGCCATCACCGCTCTGCATTTCCCGTGTGTGGAGAGCTGCTGGAAAATCCTGACAACTGAAGAACAGAGTTAATGGAGATTTCTTGTCCTGTTCCAGAACCACAAACCCCTTATTTAAAGAGACCCTGAAACAAATTGAAAGGAAACCAGAATGTGGAGGCCTGCCAATGATCTCATTTCTCATTCTGCCCATGCAGAGGGTAACACGGCTTCCCCTGCTCTTAGATGTAAGTAGTCACACAGTGGTATTGCTTGGCACCTCTGGAGAGGTGGCTCTGCTATTCCCTTTGGTTTGCTGAGCCCAGGACAGCCTCTGCTTGGACTTCCAGCCCTCTGGGAGCTAGGGCCTGGATGCTGAGCACTTATGCAGGAGAAGCATTTGGATAATTCTCAGGCACATGGTGGGATTCTTGGGGTGTCCTGTGCAGGGCCAGGAGTTGGACTTGATGATCCTAATGGTTCCCTTCCAACTCAGCATATTCTGTGGTCTGTATCCAGAGCAATCTGCTTCTGTGGGGGGTGTCAGGGGTGCAGCTTAAAGCTCTGTGAAGAACACTTCATGTCTTGATGCCACCCATCTGGGTGACCTGAGGTTCTTCTGTGCCACATCTGGGTCCCCCGGTGGGGTGGCACAAGTTGTCCTGATTGATGAGTGGTCAGGCAGCCCAGCAGTGGAAAGCAGGTCTTGCATTCTTCATGGAAATCTGCTTGAAATGGCAAAGCTACTGGGTGTGGGATTTCCAGTGACTGCTCCCAGTCTGTGCTGGGTCGCAGGGGTGAGGGCCAGGGGGTGGCCAGGCACCTATCAGACATGAAACCCCCACATTCACAGCTCCCAGCACTGTTAAACCTTCCTTTGACCACTGGGAACGGCTCAATCAACGTGTGGCATCCTGAAGTCCCAGGGAAGCGGCTGCTGCTCCCTCCTCTGTGGTGCAGTATCACTAAAGCTTCTTATCTTGGAATTCCAGACCGTCCAGCAAAAAACAAGCGCGCACACTGCAGCGTACGGAGCTGCCACCCGCGCTGTGAAGGCCATCAGCAAGGTGAGGCCCAGCTGCCAGCCCTCCACCTCTCCTCCTGCCAGCTCTGCAGCACTGATCCAACGCTGCCATTCCGGCCCCTCATTTCCCTCCCAACACTGGTTCACTTGAGGCTCCTCTGCTCCAAACAGCTGCTGGATGAACACTTCTTTTCCCTTCTCACCTTTGTCACCTGATCCTGGTTTGTTCCTTTTTCTTGTCCTCTTTTCTTCTTTCCTCTTTGGCCCGTCTTTGTCCTTCCTAAGACAGCTCTCACCATGGTTTTTAGGGATTTGGGCAAAGGGCAGTGGATGAAGCAGAGAGGGAAGTGCGGGGTGCAGGAGTTGTGGGCTGTGCTCTGTCCGTGCTCCTGGATCTCATCTCGCTGTGCTTTCCCATCCACTGGTCAGTCACAGGGGCCAAAGGGCCACAGGGACTGCGGCCACCACCGTGCCAGTGCTGACTCTTCCTTTCATCCCCCTGCAGAGCAGCTCTTGGCAGCACATTCCTGCTGCTCCCAGTCTCACATCCGAGCAGAATCCTCCCCTCTGTGTGACTGTCCATCCTCCTGCCTGGAGCTCTTCTCCTCAGATGATTAATTCTTCTCTTCCTGCTGCTCCTCAGTTTTGGTGCAGGTTCACTTGAGTCCTTGTCCAGGCAGAACCCATCTCTCCAGGAGAGCATCCCACTGCCTTTTCCCAAACCGTGAAGCCTGTGCCAGGATTTGTCTGTCCCTCCTGCTCAGGGAAGCAGGACAGCCACTGACCTGTGGCCAACAGGGCTGGGGGGTGGTGTGGAAGATGGATGGGCTCAGTGTCCGACCCTTTTCCGCTTCCCTTGGGATGTTTTTCGCTTCCTAGCTGGTCAAGAGCTGCAATGAGGGAGCTCGGGCTATGGAGAGGACAGAGCAGATGTACACCTTGCAGAAACAGCTGGAATTTGGGAAGAAGAAGGTGAGGTCTTGTGGAAGCGGTGGTGGGAATTGTTCTGGGGCCTGTTCAGGCAAGTCAGGCTTGTGCTGGGAATCCTTCTGGGAAGCCTGGACTGGGCTGTTGGATGCAGGTGGTTTCTAAAGGGTGTGGTAAAGCCATGGTATTGTCACCCAGTGTTGGGGTCCAGGGGCTGTTGGGGTTCAGGGGCTCCACCTCTGCTGGAGTGGGGTGCACGGCTGCTCCACCTTCCGCCTGCCTCCTGGAAAATCCTTTATAAAAGACACTAAAACCCATGTGGTGTGTCCATCCCAACTGACCCCAGGGCCGCTGCAGGTTCACTTCTTGCCTTGATTTTGCGTGATGGAGGTGAGGAGGGCGGTAACTCAGCCTGCTCCTGGCTCTGTTGCAGCCCTTCCCGCTGATCTCGGCGTCCCGGTGGCTGCTGAAGCGGGGGGAGCTGCACCTGCTGCTCTCGGAGGAGGCCGGGATCTTCCGCCGCGGCGCCGGCCGCCTCTGCCACCTCTTCCTCTTCAACGACGTCCTCATCATCACCAAGAAGAAGAGGTGAGGCCATGGGGAGGGCCCTGCCTTTCCCTGGAGAACAGCCAGGGGGTTAAACCCCAATTTCCCGAGCGGCACATGCCAGAGATATCCGTGAGATTTCCCTGGTTTGACCTTTTCGAGGTGTCCCTTGTCAGCCACAAGAGAAGCGCCCAGTCCCACCAGTGGCTTTGCCTTGGTGGGTGGGTGGCCAGCAAGTCCCCAGAGCCATGTCCCACCCTGGCCATCAGCTCCAGGCTGCTCTGGCGGTGCCTCCTGAGCCGGGCTGGGAGCCGGGAAGTGGCCCGGACCCCACAGCTGAGGCGCTGATCCCGTCTGTGCCGCAGCGAGGAGAGTTACACGGTCATGAACTACGCCACGCTGGACCAGGTGACCGTGGAGAAGGTGGAGAGCATGGACCCACCCTCCCCTCCTCCCGGCAAGGCCGGGGGGCACCTGCTGCGGGTGGTGCTGGAGAAGGACAGCGAGGGCCGGCGGGAAGAGGTGGTGCTGTCGGCAGAGACGCTGTGAGTGGCACGCTGGGATTCTGCTCTGGCTCCTGGGATGAGCTGGTGCCCTGGGAATCCTCTGAGGCTTCTGCAAAGCTCCCTTTACCCCCATGCTCCTCCTCCCAGAAAGGGGGATGTGCACAGGCTTCTCCCAGGCTCTGTTCCTTCCTCTCCCTTACATTTCCCATATAATTCCCATATCAGCTTCCCCCATCCACATGAAGCAGAGCAGCTGGGCTGTGTGTGCCCCTTGGGAAGTGTCCTTACATTGAATACTCTGATCAAATGGCTCCCCTGGGAAGCATTCATCCTGCTGGGAATGTCCAGCTGCTGCTGGCCACAGGGATGCTGCCCTAAGGCTTTCTTTGTGCTTGCCTGTGGCAGGAGTGACCGGGCCCGGTGGATCGCGGCGCTGATGCACAGGGAAAAGGAGAAGCCTGACACCACTCCCAAAGGAGGTACCGTGTGCCAGAGGGCAGCCTGGCTCTGCTGGGATCCCCTGTTACACCGCAGCATTTGCAGGCCCAGGTTTCAACCTGGTTCTCCTCCGCTCCTGCCAATGGAGAGGGAAACCCCACGCCTTGCTCCTTAGGAGTTCCCTCCCATGGTGTTATCAGTCACAATTAACCTTAAATACATTTCCTGGGAGGCACAGTGGAATTCCAGGAATGCCTTCAGCTGTTGTTAGAGGAGGTTTGGCAAGCTTGGAGGGATAAGGGGCGGGGACAGGAGGGAATGGAGCACGCTGTGCTGTGGAGCGCTGGGGGGGCAGCTGGGGGGTCATGGCTGAGCAGGGGGCTGTGCCTGCTCACTGTCCCTGCTGTCCCCTGTCCTGCAGACCTGAGCCAGGTGGAGATCACCCGTGCCTACCTGGCCAAGGAGGCGGACGAGCTGTCCCTGCAGCAGGCGGACGTTGTCCTGGTGCTGGGGGGAGAGGACGGTGAGTGCTGGCGAGCGTGGGGCTGGGGCAGGCTCTGTCCTCAGTGGAGCCAGGCCGGGGGGAACCTTCAGTGATCCTTAGGAACTGAAATTTAGGAACTTCAGAGGCTTCCAGGAAGTCCTGGCTGCTGGTGAGGCCCGTGGTGCTGGCTGGTGCTGTGTCCCAGCAGGAGACAGTGGGTCCTGGGGGCTGAGGGAGGTGGCCCTCCTTAGGGGTGATTCCTGTGTGCAGGCTGTGGCTGGCACCAGCAGCAGAGGCCTCAGAAGTGAGAGAAAAACCCCCCAGAACAGGCAGTAAATCAGAAACCTCCTGCCCTGCCATCCCTGGATGCCTCTAGCCAGCACCTCCAAGGGAAGGGAATGGTGCCTCCCCAGGATCCATGGCCCTTCCCGGCCGTGTCACCCGCTCTGTTCCCTCCTAGGCTGGTGCTGGGGGGAGCGGCTGCGGGACGGGGAGCGGGGCTGGTTCCCGCAGGCCTGTGCCCGGCCCATCACGAGCCGCGTGGCCGCCGAGGGCAACGTGCGGCGCATGGAGCGGCTGCGCATCGAGACCGACGTGTAGGGACAGCCCCGAGGGACCCCTCTGCCTCAGGGACCTGCCTCAGGGAGCTCCAGACCTCTGCAGACTGAGCCCACGGAGAGGAGGCGGCAGCAGAGCCTTTCTTCTCGAACTGCGCTTGTCTCGGGCGGCAGATCTCAGCGGCCGGGACGGGTCTGTGTGCGGCTGTGACGCAGCAGCTCCTGGCAGCGCTGGCACTGGTGGCCCAGAACAGGCTCTGGGATCAGCCAGGCCTTGGCTCGGGTTGGAAAGGCCGAGGCTGTCCTGGGCTCTGAGGTGCCCGTGCTGCTGTCTCCGTCCCTGCTGGCACCAGGGCCAGCACCTGCTGCACACCTGGCGTGGGGAGAGCACGCCCCAATCAGGGATTGTTAGGAACTGAGATCCGTGTGCTTGGCTTGTTCCTCGACCCAGTTTTCCCTCTTGTTTCTCTTTTTTCTGTCCCTTCCCCACACGATAATTCTCGGGCCCTTTGGGCAGAGCCGTGACCTGCACAGGTGAGGTGATGCCAGACACCTTTCTGTCACTGGATAAAACACTTGATGCCAGAGCTGTTCCCATGGAGTCAGCTCTGGGGCCAGGAATGGGATGCTCCAGGCAGAGGGGGAAGCAGGGGCAGGGTGAGGAGCAGTGCTGCAGCTCCCACCTGCCTTTCCCTCCTCCCAAGCTGAGGAGGGGGCTCTGCCCGGGGCTCAGCCCCTCACACCCCGTGCAGGGGACATGGCAGCTACAATTTTGGGGTGAGCCGGCCCCACACACTGCCAGCTTCCCATTCACAGGGGCAGCGTTGATGGAAGGTCTGTTCTGATCAAGCTGTTAAACTGTAAATTAAGGTAGCAATAAATTCTTGGATACCAAGGAACCGTGTGTCCTGTGTTAGTGGTGACAGTGTCCCTGAGCATGACAGCTCCAAGGAGCCAGGCTGTCCCAGCTGTGAGCCTTAAAAAGAAGTTCCATTCCGCTGGTAGCGTTGCTGTGGCCTCTGCATGTTCTCACACAAAATGTGCATCTCATGAAACGCCCTCCAGAGCCCCTGCCAGCCTGCTGGCACCTGGAACAGCTGTCAGCTGGATTTGACTGGGAGAGACAAGGTAAGTAGAAACTCAGCCAGGCTTTCTGTTTATTTCTCTTTAACTGTGGAGAAAGTAACATTTTTCATCAGTGCTAAATTAAAGAAGATCCAAAAAGGGAGACAGAACAAGAAAAGAGGAAGCAATCAAAGTGTATTAGGAAATATGAACAGGAAAAGAACATTACATAAAAATATAGGTACAGGGTTGCTGCAGTCCCATGCTCAGACACGTGGTTTGCTC